>CM050204.1:912500-1022500 GCA_027475355.1 Coilia nasus
CCCATGTGCATCAAATGAAGGGTGAGTCTTGCTGGGAACTTCTACAGTATCTTAACAACAATGCAGGCATCCTAAAAAACTTTGTATGGAGTTTATCCATACACCACTAGCCCTCCCATGTGCTGTCTGCAGAGAACGCTTTTATATATCTGTATGTAGGCTACGTTTCCAGTGACGTCCTTTTAATCGATGGGCAATGAAAACTTGCAAATGCTTAGCTATGCTGTATCCATTACAATGTAGCAAACACTGGTGGAAAACAGGCAAATGAAACAAATCCTCAGGGCATGACCTTGAGGTGTGTGTGTGTGTGTGTGTTTGTGTGCAAGCGGTTGTGCGTGTGTGTGTTCAGTGTGTGTATGACACCAATGAGTGGATCTGTCAAAAATAAATGGTGTTCTTTATCATCTTTATAGCCTATTGTACGGTGTAAAACCAGGTATATCATAGGGAGATTTTTTATTTCATCCACTCAGCAATTAATATATCATCCTCTACTCTACCATTCTGAGCTGTGCTACCTGTCCCTACTTCCTAGAAGGATTTAATGAACCACTAGAGGGCAGAATGGACTGTGCTCTCTCTCTTTATCTCTCTCTCTTTCTCTCTCTGTCTGTTCTCTCTCTCTCTCTCTCTCTCTCTCTCTCTCTCTCTCTCTCTCTCTCTCTCTCTCTCTCTCTCTCTCTCTCTCTCACACACACACACACACACACACACACACACACATACACTCTCTCTCTGCACCTCAAATTTGTATGAAAATCACATAACTGACACTGGGTTTTATTCCAAAGGGAAATATCAAGTAGGCAATTTAAACATTTGTCTACTTGAAGTTTGTAAATAAATGGGAAGAGAACCTTTATGACCAGTTCCCTGCTGTTTACAGTGACAGTTACAAGTCCAGACAAACTGAATTAAGTTTTCTTTTTAGCTAGTGTGTCAGTAACTAGATTGCTCTCTCTCTCTCTCTCTCTCTATCTATCTATCTCGTGCTCTGCCACAATTGGATTATGTATGTTGGGGTTTGATTCAAAGCACTTGACATGAATGTGAGAGTGTAATGCAGTTAGCCTCATGAGCTGTAAGCAAATTTACATGCACACTAACAATGATCAAGGCCATGCTAAAGCTAATTATGTTACTCTGGGAAAAGACAGCGCATCAGAGACAACATTAGGTGTAGGTTGTGCGTAGAGTCACCTTCACAGCTCTCAATGGAGATAAATTAACCACGCTAAGGATGTTACATTGTGTTTCAGGAACATCAGCAGGCTACACAGTCAAATGCTGTTGTTTGAAAAGATGAGGAGGCAGAGGAAGGGAAAGATAGGGGAGGATACAGAGGCTTACTTTTCAGTTTCACTTTTAGTCTGTCACTTTTTGACTGTTACTGTCACTTTTTGAACGATGTTAATAAGGTTTTGTGATGAGGCAGAGACTTTTTTATACTTCCATACGTATACACCTATACAGACACATAAACACACTTAAATGATCATTGGCATCATTCTCAAGTCTCTCTGTGGATTAATTAAAACATTTCGCGTACTCTTGTGCCAGTAAAGTCACGAATAATGATTTCATGTGTTATTTTATACTATGCTATCCTGTGTGACTAAAGAAAGATTGATTTGAGAAACCTCCCCACATCGCAAGTCGTGTGTGTGTGTGTGTGTGTGTGTGTGTGTGTGTGTGTGTGTGCGTGCGCGTGTGTGTGTGTGTGTGTGAGAGAGAGAGAGAGAGAGAGAGAGAGAGACAGGGACAGAGGCAGAGACAGAGACAGTGAGAGTTTCATGTTTGTGTGTGTGTGTGTGTGTGTGTGTCAGACAGACATATGGTCAGACAAACAGGGGAACTGCATGACAAACCCCAATTTGGGACTCATAAACAATGTGTTTTAGTGGTGCATTCAAGCAGAAACAGTGATTGCTGATGTAATTTCCTTTTCCTGGGGATTTGGTCTCGTTGCACTTCCACATACTTACTAATTTCCTGGCAATCTTCTGTCTTCGTGACATCACTGGCATCCTTTTCAAGTCCTATTATGGGCATTACCAGTATCCATGTCCTGTAACATTGATATTGGCTTTTAAACCTTTTATCAGATAGACCAAAAGTAACACGCAAGACTTCTTTACTTTACTGGTTTTCGTACCCTCACCCCAGCCTACAGAGAGATAGATAGATAGAGAGAGAGAGAGAGAGAGAGAGAGAGAGAGAGAGAGAGAGAGAGAGAGAGAGAAAGAGAGCAAACACAGCTTCAGGGCTTGTGACATCATATGAATGAGAAGATGAATGCGTCTTTGACTTATCTGACTCATGTAAGGGGGTGTGATTGTGTGGGCCCCTCTTTCGATCTCTCTCTCTCTCTCTCTTTCTTCAATACTTGCTCGCGCACACACACACACACACATTATAAAGCTTGTTCTCCTTTCTATGTTACATGTGTGCATTTGCTTATGTGTGTGTGTGTGTGTGTGTGTGTTTCTGTGTGCGCAATGTTCTCTGTCTCGTGCTCCTACTCTCAGATGCTAGTGATGATGACACTGTCCAGTGTGTCCTATTTGTGACTCAAAAGCACAATGAGGGATATCATTCTTTTCTAGAATTTGTGCACACACCATATGTGTGCTTGTGTGTTCAAAGCTAGAAAGTGCTTTCTTCATCACAGAAATAATCTCATGGTATCAGTTCTTTAACATGAATCTAAAAAAAAACATCACCTTAAATTGTGTGTGCAATTTGGGGTTTAAGGCATGGGCATCAAAATCTTATTACTCGTCGTGCTTATACTTACTCAGAAAGAATTACTAAACGCAGCCTATCTGACATTCAATGGACAAACACCCAGCTCCTTACTAAAAGGTAAAAGGCAAGCTGAAGCCTGTGTAGGACCATAATGCATATTTTGTTAAATGTTTTCCAGCACCCAACACACTTTAGAGGGCGTCCCACCAACCAGCAGTACCTCAAGGATGGGATCTACAAATGCCCCTGCTGTAAATTATCCCCCGAACAAGAATTTAAATTCTCTGGCCATGTTGCAAGCCATATCAGGCATGCTGTGCACCGTGGAGGTAGGGTTATAGACGTTGGCTTGGGTGGTTTTACACCATAAACAAAATTTGTGATGAGTTGTTGTTGAGTGGTTTTGTTTCTCTTTCACAGACTTCTACATTTGTAAATGTAACCTTGACTGCAGGTCAACGGCACATTTTCATTGTCTGTTTTGCACACAATCATCCGAAAAGACCAGGTTATACCACATGTAAATCAGTGCTCCTCCAACATCATCATGTGCCCTCCAGCGTTGCAGCCATCAGTGCTCCACCACCTGCATGTTTACTTTACAGTATGCTCTTTATATGGCCATGGGGTGGACATTTGACTTCAGTCAGGTATGATTTTGTGGGGACTTGTACAAATTGGTGTGTGTGCACGCACACACACACACACGCACACACACACATATGTAAAGAACAAACACTGACACCTCTTATGCACACACACTAGGGTGGTCCCAAATAATTATTTTGTCAATTGAATATTCAGTACGTAAAAGGAATTTCAGTACTTCTGTATCACTCAGTCTAATATTTGTAGGTGATTTAAATAAGCTACTGTCACACACTGATATTTGCACACAGCCTTCATCATACTGACGAAGAACACTTTAGTTTAAACTGAATCCTGAACCTGTTTTTTGTTTTTCTGTTAGGATGACATCTCCTGGCTACGGAGGTGGTGGTGTCATCACCTGCTTGAAATCTTGATGCCTGCTGCAACGTATGCAATTAATACTTACTTCCTTGAATGTGTGTGGTGTGTGTCAGGTCAGTCAGTGATGAATGTGGTGATGAGAAATAGAATGTGTGTAAAACAGTATGTTTAGGTTCAGGACATGTGAGTTGGTGATACTGTAAGGTGTGTAAAGTGCTTTAAGTCTGGTATAAGTGTGCGTAGTGTATCGTGATGGGTATGGACACGTGCGGCGTTGTTTGTGTGTTTTTGAAAGGGCTATTGTCAGGCCATCCAAAGTTTACAAACACAGTCCTATGCATCACTTTGACCTCAGTGGTTTTAACAGTAAGTTGTTAGGATGAGAATATGTTTATATCTGCCATGTATTGTTCTAAATGTCTTCTGTCTCTATCCCAGAAAATAATGGGGAACATTAATGCTGTAGTGTCCCGCTTTAAAGAAAACCGGTCCTTGTTCCGTGGACATGTGGACATGCCCCCCATATTGGGCATGACTGAAGAGGACAGACAGCAGGCGCTGCAAAACATCGTAGCAGAAGACGGCAGTGAGTCGCAAGACTGCCTTCTCTTCGTGTTTGAACTCCAGGAAGACTACCAGACGTTCATGGAACATTGTATGGCTGCAAAGATCAACATCTCTGTCTGTATGTTCCACACCCCTACCCATTTCATTTAGCCAGGTGATTGCCAAGCTACAGTTCAGTAGTAAAAATATTTCACTTCAGTATTGCAATTGCAAAATTATATTTGTTATAGCCTGTTATAATTGTGTACTATTATTACTATCTGCACCACTTGTACATTTATATTTTATAGCCTTTCATATGTGTTCTGTGTACTGCACTACTGTTGTTGTCTGGCTGTAAAAGCTAGGATTCAAGGTTATTTTGATCCTCTGTTGCCACCTACTGGCAGATATTGGTAATTTCAGTGAGTAATGTGAGTAAGGACTCTAACTGACTTCAGGTCATGGGTGTTGGGCATTTTCTCATTTGATGACAGCATTAGGCTCGACTCCAGTTGTCACATTCTTGGTTCAAAAATATGGGAATTATCTTCCTAAATTACAAGGTTGTCTTGAAGGCATCATTGTTTTAACCTGCTTCAATAGACCATAAAGGGGTAAACTGTAACCTTTTGTCTGCGTGGTTTGTTGGAGAGGATATCTAGCTGTTGACCCCGGCAAGGTGTTGGAGCAGAACAGTACAAAATGTGTTTTTTAACATTATTGTTGTTCATTATGTTCCACACCCCCAACCCTTTTGACTGTAAATGTATATTCTATTGCCTATGTTATGCATGTATGCTTTTAAAGTCATTAAAAGCTTGATTTCAAAACATTACAACAACCACTCTATTTCGGTATACAGTGGTCCCTCACTATACCGCTGTTTACCTTTCACGGCCTCGCTGTTTCGCGGATTTTTTTAGTGCATGCAATCTCCTGTACAGTACAGAATGCGCTCAGCTTGTAAAATTTGCATAAATCTTCCTAGCTGTGACTCTGAAGTGCTGTATGTTTGCAAGTGTGAACTTTGCCTGTCTGAGAAAAGTATATAAGTGTAGTGAGGGGTTTTACAGCCTTAAAACATCTATAATAATTGTAGAAAATAAAGCTGACTACTTCGCGGATTTCGCCTATCGCGAGTTATTTTTAGAACGTAACTCCCGCGAATAACGAGGGACCACTGCATTTAACATTCAAACCCGAGACTTGCTGAAATTTGTCCCCCTTTCCCACCGAGCTATATAGCTGGTGGTATATGGTAGGTAAGTAGGTTTCTCAATGTTAAGATGGCGATCAAAAAAAAAAGTTTAATTTTCAAATGTAAACATACTGAAAATAAACCACAGGACCGCAAGGTTTGCCCTTCATTTAATTGTCAGTTCGCCAAACTGCCAGTGAACTTTCTTTGTAGCGTTTAAGTCTGCATAGTGAAGTTCACATCTCGTCATACAAATAAAATGACTGACCACAATCAATATGGCCGACTTGGATGTGTGACACTGAAACAATCAATATGGCCGACTTGGATATGTGACACAATCAATATGGCCAACATTGCCGACTTGAATGTGTGACACACTCAATATGGCCGACTTGGATATGGGAGGAGTTGGATATCCAACAGGCTACGGACTGCAGCGAGAGGTACTTGGGTAAACTGGCCATACTAAAAGTAATGTAATGTAACATGTAACACCGCAATGAAGTGAACGGGGGTGGTGGTATGACCGCCACAGTATATTGAAATGTGGGGACTGTTGGCATGATGAGTGTGTGGTAGAGCAGTGTTGTGAGGTTAGAATTTCTGTGGAAGTGATTTCCTGGACGTGGGCATGGATGTGGGTTTTGAATGAATGACATTGTGTGTGTTTGTGTAGTGTGTAGGAGTGATTTGTGAAGGCAAGCAATAGGCAAAATGAGATTTTGTACAATTACAGCGCCCCCTATGGACCAAATTGTATGGCACATGCTGTGGTTTTAGAGGTCTTTGTGCTGATCATCCATGACGTATTTTGCACAGTTCCCACCTTCTCGGTCCAAGATATTGGCAACTCAAAATCCCAATTTTTGCATATACCCTTATCACTAGGTGGCGCTGTGCTTCAAGTGAGTGTTTATGGGCTGGGTCGATACGCCTCTGTAACACCGACATACTAACACAAAATCGTTGTCTTGGGCAAAATTGTTGAGTTATTTAACAAAAACTGTTTTTTGACACCTAGCTTCGCCAATAAACATCACCCCCTATGACGAAATGTCACAAAATTTTGTACACATGAAAATAAAACTGTTTAGAGATGGCATGTCAACTTTGACCAAATTTGAGCAATTAAAAGCCAAGATATGGACATTTGAAGAGCGTTTATGGGCTGGGTCGATACGTCTCTGTAACAGCGACATATCACAAAAGTTTCATGTTGTTGGGTGAAACGTTCATTGAGTTATTCAGCAAAAACTTCCCCCTCTTTAACGGACACTGGCACAGCGGGGCGGTGGCCCTGGGGGACCAAAAGGCGTTATTCGCTCACAAACTTCTAGGGCTACATGGCTACAAACATTCATGTCCCCCCGAGTTTTAGTGTCCTGGGAATCGTTGACGAAAAATCTGTGAAGAAAAAAAACAAAACAAAAAAAAGGGGAAATTTTGTGGCAACTCCAATATGACCGCTTTCGCTAACTTCGCTAGCGGCAGTCATAATTATACGTGGTGTTCTTTTGTGTTAAAATTTCGCCATCGATTGTTACTGATGACATACAGCATAATTCCTTGACACAGATGGGTTTTGAGGTAGCAGCTCTAGCCGCTAGCGTCTCCAGCAGTGGATAGCTAGTTAGCTAAACTGTATGCTACTAACAATTTGAAAAGAAAGGCTTCGTAACATACGTTTTTAAGCATGTCACAAGTAGTATTCTTCGGGTACATTAAGTTTTTTTTTTTGTCACCTGTGAAGTGTAGTCTAGCCAGATATACTGTGATTTTGGTTGTAATTGACATAGCTCCACAACCTTTATCTCTCATGTGTTAGGAGCAGTGCAAGGCGTTTTTCCCTCTTGACATTAGCATTTTATCCAGACTTCCAGCCAAGAAAACGTTAGGAGAAATGGTGGTGGTACTAAGAGATGAAAAGTTTTGCCATTAATAGCCTATATTGAAACAATTTATCCATTTAATACAGTTCTTTTAAAATAATGTGCCTATAGTAATTTCCTATTATGCTATTATGTCAGTGAGTTCATCAAAAACAGCTGCATGTAAATACCCAATAGTAAATTTATACTGGTGTAAATATAGTAGTAAATGTAGTGATGTTTTATATTATGCGTCAAACATTTTTGCAATGTTTTAGACTGGGCAGATGCTCTCAGGAAATATTTGGTGAAACCTTCACCAGCTGGACAGAGCACTCCTGATGCTCCAGGTTTACCTTTCTCCGTTTCTTTGAATTTATTATTATTATTATTATTATTATTAGTAGTAGTAGTAGTAGTAGTAGTAGTGGTAGTAGTAGTAGTAGCTGTTGTTGTGTAAAAGTACATGGTTAAATAAGCTTTTATAAAATGCAAGTATGTAGTGGGATGATAGAAATAACTAAGGCCATGGATGGATGCTCTGTTTTCAGATGAAGATGATGGGTCATCCGGGACCACATCTAGCACTCCAGAGACCAGTGCCACGCAGACCAGGGAAACAGAGCCTGCAGCAAGTGAGACATATTAGTATAAGTACAAGTATATTTAAATTATTATACTAACTATGACTATTGTATTGTTTGCAAAACTGATCTGGCTATATTCTATGATTAAATACAGCTGCTGGTGAAGTGCCATCCAGGACCACAATTAGCAGTCCAGACAGTGAAAGTGAAACAGAGACCACTGAGACCTGGAATACACAGCCTGAAGCACGTAAGATAAAGTTTACAAGATTAGGGAAATAAAAAAACAATACCATACAGTATATTTGTCCACCATAAAACTATTTATTTCATAAACAGTTTTTATCATTTTCACTCATTTAAATGTACCATTGGTTGGGGTTATCCTTGAATACAGACGCAGATGAACAGACATCTGGGACCACTCCAGGTGCCGCACAGACCGCAGACACTGAGCCTGCAGCAGCAGGCAAGTCCTTTGAGTAATCTTTATGGTGTGACTAATCAATGTACAAGTATTGTCTTATGTATGCTTTAGATGTATTAACTGCTTGTTGTATTATGATTAATCTTTAAGATCATTGATAAATCCCGGAAATTGGTAGCCTACTAACAGTATAGATATGAACAAAATTAAGAGAAAATGTGTGTACTAAATGTATTGCCTTGTAATTGTGTATCCCAGTGAAAGCATAGCAGGGAAAAGTGTCATGGGCCTACCTCACTACAGCTAGCTCGGAGTATTCCAGGTTTTAAAAAAACGTGCGCAGTGAGGGTGCGGGCGAGAGAGAAAGAGCATGTGAGAGTGAGCGGTCTTGGCAAATATTTTTTTGATTTACTTGTTTTGTGTAGGTAATGCATTCTTAAATATGTTTAAATAAACTACCTATACAAGTAGTTGTCTCTTTGTACCACTCGATCCCAGAAGCTTCTGTCCCTTATTTTCATCCATACTGAACGTCGAGGCTTTCTATCGCCTGCTCTAAACAAGTCTCGTTGTCCTCAATTGCTTGTAATATCAAACGCCGACGGCACAGTTCATGTCGTATCAAGGAAACCAAAAACGCTGTTTGTTCTTTCATACAGACTTCCAAACAAAGGAGAATGCACAGCACGCATGCAAATGCTGCTCTGTCAACCTCCTCGAGCGCTATCTTTGTTTTGTATGCCGCCAGATAGTTTGTTTATTTTCTTTTTAGCAGCCGTTAACCTGAAGTAGTTCTAACCATAGACATATAAACATAGACGCCGCCTTCCGCGTAGAACCATACGTTATCCTCGCCGCCATATTGGATGTGGCAAAGTGGAGATTCTTCAACCGTCTCTAGACAGTAGCCTAGAATAAAGATGCCTCATCAATGTGCTGCGTTTAACTGTACTAACAGGTTTACCGTCCAAACGAGGTGACATGGTATTACCTTTTACAGATGAGACTGGAAAAATACTTTTCATTGTATTTGGCCATTATAACGTAATTTTACAAACAGAAGTAACTGACTTTGTGCCTAATATGAAGTCTCGCGCATAATAGCTGCTCGGTGAAACCATGCTTCCAAACAACGAAGAAGTCTTTCCTATTTAACTAAATCCGTAACTACGCTGATTGTTGTTAGTTGCTTAACTAACTTTGCACATACTACATAGGTTTCACAAAAATAAAGAGATGAAAAGGCAGTGGGACACAGATGTGCGACGGGAGGGGTTTTCTGCTACTCCGTCATCTGCAGTGAACACTTCAGAACGGAGCATTTTGACAGGACCAGAGCGTCAGGATAAGAGAGGGAGCTATTCTTTCTGTCTTCAGTTTCCCAGCTCATCTCCACAGAGAATGTGTATAGGTATAAGCAGCGATGATTAGATACTTCAGTGCCACACTATGATGAACATGTTTTTTCCCTTTCTGAATGTGAACCTATTTTGTTTTGATATGACGTTAGAATTTGGCCGAAGTCAGTTTGGCGGTGATTCAGCTCACTTTATTCAACGGGATTAGGCCTAGGTCTGTGTGGTGACTCAATAAATAAAACAGTTAATTTTTTATTTTTCATTCACTATTTCCAGTCAAATTTAGATCGGTATTGCTCGACCCCACCTCTGCTACACGGAATATTGACGAGTATTTCGCACACTATTTATAACCATCACGTTATAAACGTTAAACGTTAGACTATTTAGGCTGTTGTTTTGATGCCTCCTTGTTTCCCAGATATATACGTGTGTGTCTAAATGGGTGAATAAAATGCATCGAGTTAAATACCTTTGTAGAAAGGCGCTTTATGAAGTTCGGCCCATTTACTTCCACTGGTTTACGGGGTAAATTTGCCACATCCAATATGGCGGACACGCTGACGTATGCCAGCAACGGACCAGCAGCTCAATGCGGCGTCTATGTATGTCTATGGTTCTAACACCACTTGTTGAAAGGAATATAGCGCCATCTAGCGTAGCGGAAACTGCCAGATCGCTGACCATTATCCGCTAACACGAACTCTCATGTGCACAGGGAGTTGGGACAGACCACCCGTTGGGTAGCAACTCCCAATCCAATCCCAGTCCAATCCGATCCTACCATGTGCCCGTAGTGATTGATTTTGTATGTATACATTTGCCTTTAGGGGCAGGAACAACAACAACTGCATGTTCTGCTTCACTACAGCCTGCAGACACCCCATCATCTGGAACTTGTTATGGCACACATGAGGGGAGCACCATCAAGGGAGCACCCATAGATCCCGCAGACTGGCCACAACTTTCTGATACAGTGAGGACGGACATAGTCAGTAGAGGACCATATCAGATACATGCTGAGTTTTCATTTCCAAAAAGACAGGATGGGAGATGTTGCCATCATCACTATTTATTTAGGAAGTTAATGAATGGGGAGAAAATCAAGAGGAGCTGGCTTGTTTATTCAAAGAAAAATGGCCGTCTCTACTGCTTCTGCTGCAAGCTCTTTTTACACAAAGATTACTTTCTAATCAGTAGTGGAGTGACTGGAAAAATTGCAGTGACATCCTCAGAAGTCACGAGAATGGTTCAGAACATGCCCGGCACATGGAATCATGGAGGGAACTGGAGACGTCTCGACAGGGCCAGACAGAGTTAAAATGGCACTTCTTCAGGCTGAAAGGAGGAAGTGGCGTGACATTCTGACCAGGTTGGTGGCCATAATTCAATCTCTGGCAGAGAGAAATATTGCTCTTAGGGGCACCTCTGACAGACTTTTCCAGCGAAACAATGGCAACTTCCTGAAAGAGGTAGAGCTCATAGCCAAGTTTGATCCAGTCCTTAAACAGCACGTTGCTAATGTGGAGAGAAGAGGCATGCACACAACTTACTTAGCAAAGGATACACAAAATGAGTTAATTGATTGCATAGCAAAAAATTGTACAGTATATGGTCAGTAAGATTAAAAAGGCAAAATATTTCTCAATTATTTTGGATTGCACCCCTGATTTGAGCCACAAAGAGCAACTTTCTGCCATTATTCGAATTGTTGCTGTAGAGGACACACCAACCATAAAGGAGCCTTTTATGGGGTTCCTTGAGGTGGAATCATCCACTGAAAAAAGCTTGTCAAGCTGTCATTCTTAAGAAATTGGAAGAGCTAAACATTCCTTTTGAGTATTGTCATAGACAGTCATATGACAATGGGGCAAATATGAAGGGGAAGTCTAAGGGAGTTCAAGCCAGACTTCTTAAGATAAACCCTCATGCTTTGTTTGTGCCATGCGGAGCCCATACTTTAAATCTAGTAATTTCTGATGCAGCAAGGAGTTCAGTGGATGCCACTAACTTCTTTGGCTACCTACAGAGAACATTTGCATTGTTCTCTGCCTCAGCTCAAAGATGTGACATCCTAAAGCACCATGTGAAGATAACTGTGAAATCCTGATCAGACACCAGATGGGAAAGTCGGATCGACAGTGTTCGGGCAGTAAGGTTCCAGTCAGGAGAAGTGAGAGATGCCCTTCTAGAAGTGAGGGACAAAACCAATGATCCAGTCATTAAAACGGAAGCGCAGCCATTTGCTGTGTGGTATGGTATGACATCCTAGCAAAAATTCAGCATATCAGCAAATAGCTGCTAGCCTGGGCGTGCCCATACTGCGTGTGACGCTGCATTTACATTTCGCGAGCAAGTCAGTCTGGCCAAGCTGCCTATCTAAACCATTTCTGCTCAGTCCTCAGATAGGGGGCCAATGAAAATCAAGCATTTCAAAAGGCAATGACGCGGTAGTTTGGCGACCTGAAATCTATCTCAGTCACTGTCTACATGGCGAACGTGGAGCAACCGTAAGATTTCAATGCATCTGTAGCTGCTGTTTAGGACGAATTCAAAAGGAAGTTCTATCTGAAAATAGAGCAAAGGGCAGCCCTTGAAGCATTTGTTGCGGGAAAGGGCGTTTTTGCAATGCTACCGACCGGCTTCGGTAAAAGTTTAATTTATCAGTTAGCCCCGCTGGTAGCCAAGTCCATGCTTTGCGCGGACGCTGTTGTTGTGGTCATGTCGCCTTTGATCACCCTGATTCGTTTTTCGAATATCAATATTGAATGACCAACACCAGCCACTCTCATGTTCACCTCACAAGTCTGACAAAAATCATTTAACGCCATTGCTATATGACTACAGATTACTACTACTTTTTGTTTGGATCAAGCAGTTTCTTTCGCTACGTATACATCAGAGGACAGAGGGGTGTGATTGGTTGAAGCTTCATCCAGTAGCAAACAGAGGCATTTGAAAGAGGTGGGTTAAGCCCGCCTTCTGAGAAATGGATTTACAACACAGCTTGGCCAGACCAATGCTCTCAGAGCATTGACAAGTCGCGATAGCCAGGCTAAATAGCTGCAGTCTGTTTCAATGCAATTGGATGTGGCTCTTAAGCACCTTCAGACAACAGAAGCCTCTCTCACCACCTACAGAGGTAGTGGATTTACCAGAGACCTCTGTGAACTAATGAATGTCGAAACTGTTTTAAAGCAGAAGAGGCTGCGAAGGACGAGGAGACAGTTCAGTTATGAATCTCCAGATGAGCCACATGACGATGCACTGAGACAACTGGAAATTTCTTTTTCCAATGTGGTGGTCGATGTGGCTGTTTCATCACTGCAAGAACGGTTTAAAACCTTAGTTGATGTAGGGGAAAAGTTTGGTGTTCTGATTAACTTCCCTAATCTCTCAAAAGAAAATCTGGCAAAGGAGTGTGAAGCACTCAGCCAAACCCTGAGGTGGGTAGTCAGACGTGGATTGGAGGGAACTAGCACAAGAGATGCAGAATTTTCCAGATTTGCCAAAAGCTAGGACATGAACACCCTGGATCTTTTGGATTTTTTACATGACAAGAAACTGGAAGAGGTTTTTCCTAATATGTGGGTGGCACTCAGAATTGCTGTTACCCTTCCAGTCACAGTGGCTTCTGCAGAGAGAAGCTTTTCCAGACTGAAATTAATTAAAACGTACCTGAGGTCAACCATGAGCCAAGATCGTCTCAATGGCCTTGCACTAATGAGCATCAACCAAGATGTTTCCAGTGAATTGTCGTATGATGACACCATTGACGAATTTGCCACAAGGAAAGCTAGGCGAGTCAAATTTTAATGTGACAATGTGTGTTTAACTGTAAATGTAGATAAGAACAATGACACTTGTTTGGCTTTTACTTGTTTGTACAAGTCTAAGAGGGAAAACTCATAACTTGCTTTTAAAGCACTTTATATTCTTAATAGCAGTTGTATTTGCACATCTTAGGGAGTTCATCCATTCATTTAGTTTGCACTAGTCATTTCTGCAGTACAAAGAGCACCTTTGTTTGCACTTTTTGTGGAGTTCATCCTTTATTTATTTATTTGTTTGTTTAAGAAATACGTGTAATGAAGAGCTATTGTTTACACGGTTTGTGTAATGTAACATTATGTGCAAACATTTTATTACAAGTAAAAATCCTCTGAAACCATTGGGGTGCCTGTTTTCATATAAATATACTGTACAGTTAAAGTGTTCTGTCTTCATGAGTGTTGTAGAGAGGTTTGGTAAGTTAACACTGTCCTGTAGCGAATGTGTACATTCAACAGTCCATCTTGTTGGGCCGGGGGGGGCACCAACATCAAACTCGCCTAGGGCAGCCAATGGGCTAGAACCGGTGTTCTGCCGAGTTGTCCTACTTCGGCGAAACGCCCTACCGTAGGAAGAAATGACAGATATGTCTGCCGAGCCGTCCTACCTTGACGGAAAATCCTACCGTGCGCTTCCAGTTTCATTTTTGGTCACTGCTCGATGTTTGGTCGCTTTTTAATGTTTTATGTTTGCAAGTAGGAAAGAATCTCGTCAGAAACAAAACGTAGATGTATGCATGATGTTCTGACAGTTCAAATTACCAAATTAGAATATGCTTCCACAATTATATAGCAGGTAGGACGTTTTTGACAATTCAAATGACCCCGTCAGAATATGCTTCTACATTATACAGGTAGGACGTTTTGACAATTCAAATGACCCCGTCAGAATATGCTTCTACATTGATATATACAGGTAGGACGTTTTGACAATTCAAATGAGACCGTCAGAATATGCTCCTACATTGATATATGCAGGTAGGATGTGAACTTATGATAATTCAAATGAGCCCGTCAGATTATGCTTCTACGTTGATATATGCAGTTATGACCCTCTGGAACGTGGTGCTACTTTCTGATTGGTTGCTAGGCATGCAGTAAAATCGTATGTCATGCACGCCTTGAAAGTAGTTCTGGCAAAAAAGTTTCAGAATCAGAACCAGATTACCATCTAGCCAGACATATTCTTCTTGTATATCATTACTTTACAATCAGGAATACCTCCAGTTGCGGAGAACTTTTCTGTCATAGTAGTCCTCATTTCCCATGGGGTCTATGAGGACCAGGGTCAGTGTGTGGATGTCGACAATCTTAAAAATATATAATTTTAATTCACGTACACAAAACGGTACTTAAAAAAAAGTTTGTCCAACAAAATGTAGGGTAAATACACATTTACAACATACCACAAGTATCCAGTGCGCAGAGAAATTTAATGGGCACAACCAACACTCCTCTACTGGAAATTTCATCTGTAGGATGTTTTACAGCAAGTTGATTAACTGATTTACTGAACTTTAATTTACAATTTACTGAACATCCATTCCATTACAATACATTCATTACCTTACTGAGGCTACGGAACCTCCCAGAAAATAAAGAGGTTCCAACCACAGAATCAATGTGGTACACGGGTTTCTGTTAAAAGCATGAAAACACAAACACACACACTATATAGATATAACAATAGGACCATGTATGATAACCTGCAATGTGTAACTTTTACTTGCCTTGTGTTCCTCAATGATGAATTGGAGGTATGCATCTATTACCTAAAATGTGATCAAAGGAATGTTAACACATCATAATATAGAAACGCTGCTACAAGAAGCTAGTAATTATAACAAAAATGGCTCTTGCCTCATCGGACAACCACTGTGTGCCATGCAGTGTCCTAAACGACGTGTCAAAGAGCTTATATGGACCGATGACAGCCTCCACACGCCCATCATCATTTCCAGCCCAAAGCCTGTGTACTAAAGGAAAACTATGATTTATGTTAGTCATGTCAGTCTACAGTGTTTCCTGTAGAAATAGCTCAAGGCCAACGGGCCAACATGGAACTCAAGGCCAACGGGCCAACATGGAACTCAAGGCCAACGGGCCAACAATGAATAGGCCATTAACCTGTAAGGGTGAAAGGTTTTCAACATTCCATAAAAATGAATGTGTTCTATGATAATGTGAGATTACACATATTTTATGGAGTCAAACATTCTCCAGAACTTTCGTCCTCCTAACATTCAGCCTTAAAGGTTAAACTTGGACCAACTGTTTCATGCAAACCCCAGTCATGCAACAATTAACCTGGTATGATGGCCAAACTAGCAACAGATGACCAAACGGTCAAGAACAAATATTTTTTAGAAGGCCACCTTTATCTTCTGTGCTGAAGATTCTGTGCTCAACAGGGGTGGCACTTTTTTGGGGTTCAGCTTTTTTGGCAAAGCGTATCACAGATGGCCTTGGGTTATCCATGTGGCTTTCTGTCCTCACTAACTCTTGCCCTTCAGGCCTCCGGTACGGCTTGATATGGTCTACATTGTACTTTGTACGGAGGATTTTTCCATCGGATTTTAGAGTGACACGTTTTCCACTAATGTCTTCAATGACATATGGCCCAGAAAAGTCTGGCTGAAGCCTTCCGCCCTTCCTTCCACGCTTTCTCATGTTAAGGAGCAGAACTTCATCCCCTGCCTTGTACTCAACCTTTCTGTGTTTCTGTGCATGTTTTTTGGCATATGCAGCCATCTGCTTCTCTTGCCCTTTCCTAACATTGTCTTCCACAGACCTTTTGATGTCTTCTTGTTCCTGCTTTTTTGAGGCACTGAACTCAGTGTAAGCAGACTCCTCCGGTAGTATGATTGTTGAAAGCTATAATTGTTTTTAACAGTTACAACATAAAACATCTGATGCATTTCATAAAAATATCTGATACTTTGTAATACTAGAAGGAATGTATGCAAATATTTCTTTTTAACAACAAATACTTAAAATTGCATGTGAGGTGCACTATGAAAGAGCACAAGCTACAACAGATTATTTTCATTGGCTAGAAGCAGTATATACAGTATATACAGAAGCAGTATATACACACACACACACCTGCATGTAATTACATCTCAGTTGTAGTATAGAGAAGACTCCAAGCACTCACCGGCAACTCAGCAGGAACCTCTGCTGGGAAACGTGCTTCCCTTCCGTACATAAGTTTAAATGGGGTGTGTTTAGTTGTGGTGTGAATTTTGGACCTTAACGAGAACAGGGTGGCATCCAAAAAAATGTCCCAATTGTTTTGTTGCTCGTTCACAAGTTTCCTATGGGCTCTAAATGCAGACACAGTAAAGCTCAAAAGACATGATGAAGCTTTTTTGAAAGCCATATAGATGTGTCACAAAAAATGATAGCACATACCTTTTGATGTTATCGTTTGTTTTTTCATCAAGACCATTGGTCTGTGGGTGATAGGCCGCTGTGACTGACCTCTCTATTCGAAGGACTTCACAAAGCCTTGTGTTGAGCTTCAAAAGACAGGGGGGAACTAATTAGTAAGTAACTTACTCAAAGACATAAGATATACGCTTGGCAGACTATTTGTTGATACCACTGAAGCAGATGGTTAAGTCATTTTCCAAAGATGACCCAATTCTGATTAGTGGGCTTACTTCATTGACAAACTCTCTGCCTTGGTCAGAGAGAATTCTGACAGGGCAGCCATGGTGGTAAATTATTTTGCAGAGCTTCTCTGCAACCTCTGCAGCCGACTTTGTTTTCAAAGGGTAGGCCTCTACCCATTTTGAAAAGTAGTCGGTAGCTGTCAGTATATATTGGCACCCACTTGATGTTTTCGGGAGGGGACCAGTGAGATCAATTCCCACAAGCTCCCATACAGCAGACACCTGATATGGAAATAAAAGAACCGCTATATGTATATAGTCATTATTGTACTATGCACATTGCCAACTTAATATATACATTGCCACTTTATTACTTTGATGCACTGTAAGGTCTGTACTGTTGTAAGGGGCTTGCCCACTTTTTGACACTGGTCACATTCCTGGATCTTCAACACATGCACAGCAGAGCTATCATCGCTGCACCCACAGTTCTATTACTGCATGCCATCATGAAACTCTTGAGATATGTTACTCATATTGCAATACACTTATGTTTATGGTTGTTCAAATTACATTTCAGTAACAAACAGGAATACATACCCATCTGTCAATGTCTACGGACATTCCATACCAGTAGAACCTGGAACAGAGTGCACTTCTTGTTTTGTGCATTCCAGTATGCCCTCCTATCGGCAAGGAATGGAATTCAGTAAAAAGTCTCCTTGTCTCTTCCTTTGTTTTCACCACTCGCCTCATGCCAAAAAAAGAGCTCTCCATCTACAATAAAATAAATATAAGAATTATAATGACAACGATTACACTTAAATTAATTACTAATGCACTGCACTGCAATGCACTACTAATGCATTTCAATTTTAAGTAAACTACTGACCTCTCAACGTGATTTTGGAGGCATATCTCCTCAGGTTTTGCCTCTTTGCCTTATCATACTCTCTGTGGTATGACCCCGCAGAAAGCAGAGCATGAACCTCATTATATTTCTCTTCCATACCTACAAAGACAGTTGTACATCAATTCTGTTCTGGTGCAGTCAGGTAAAAAACAGGTGTGTTTGGAGTGCTGCAGGGTGTGAGTCCTTTGTCTTGGTGCTCCAGATTTGTTAAAAGTAAAACAGATCCGAGGCACTCGATTGATGCATTAGAAATGACGCTGCTTGTTTGCCTTTTTTATATTAAATTCAACTTTATTGTCATTACACATGTAAGAATACAGAGTAACGAAATGAGTTCAGCATCTAAGCAGAACTGCAAAAAGCAGAAGGGTATATGTACAGAATGTGCAGTATGTACAGATTAGATGCAGTGTTTACAAATTAAATGCAGTTATTTACAGCTAGTGCAATTACAGGTGGGTATAGATATGAGCAGAATATGTAGTGATAAATTATGGTGGGGAATAGTTATGTGCTTATGTACAAATATGTTATGGGAGCAGAATGTACAGGCAGAAAATGAAAAAAAGATGGGTATACATTAGTATGATTAACAGAGAGCACTATACAGATGGAACTATCTAGTACACAGATGTCCTATATTACTATACAGAAGGGCTAAATACACAGAAATTATATGGACAATTATACAGAATTAGGTACAATTTACAAAAAAGCTAGTCAATCAAGTAGATGACATGACAAATATATCACCTGATTGATAGATCTAATGAAAACACAAGATGAAGAGTGGGAAAATCTTGTCATTTGATCTATCAATCAGGTGGTCTGTTTGTCATGTGATCTACTTGATTGACATGGCTTTGGTAAAAATTGCAAAGAAGCTGCCATTTTCTTTAAATGCCCCGAAGAAGGCAGAAACACGTCGGCATGATAGTGTAGCCAAACAAAAAAATCAATTTTAATGCATCAATCTTCAGGGCCTCGGATCTGTTTTACTTTTAACAAAATTGTCCTGGTACAGTTAACATCGAGGAACAAGCCAACTAGACAACTTTACCAAACATAACCACATGCTCAGACTATATCTGCACGTGTCAGTACTTGCTTGAATACACCGATGTAATTGCTTCTCGTAAGTGGCTGAAGTCGCTTATTTACCCAGAATAAGTTAGTTGTTTCAAATAACTGAAAGACTGAAATGGAAAAGTGTTCCAAACAGAACTTTTACTGGCAGTATCAAACGACGACTGTACACACTGCGTGACAGACCAAGTCCGCAAAACAACACCATGCTTAAACAGTTCATACAGACAGTTTTATAATTCGACACAAGCCAATAAGAATGAGCTGAGTCAGTCAAAGACTCAAACAAGACTCACACAAAGGCTAGAAATCAGAATTTGGTTTAGATTAAGTAGAAGACATTGAACACTCACCGTTTTTCTCGCAGCACAGCGGATCGGTAGGATGAAAACCTGGCCATGCGTGTGTTGTGTGCGCTGTTGTGTTGTGCGCATGCGCAGTACGGCTTGGTAGGGTGTCTCGGCCATAGACTGTATGGTCTCGGCGGGTAGGAAGGATTTCCAGAACACCGGCCCTGGGCAACGCAGTCACAATCGCCTCGTTTTTACTGGATGTTAAATTCATCCGTGGGACATGAAGACCAACCAAATCTCTGCCCTGGGATCCAGGCAACAAAGCCACGATTGGCTGCTTTTTGATTGGGTGTTGTACTTGTCCGTGAGTCTGGGCGACGAATAGGCGGCGCACCTCAGGATCCACCATCGGAAATGCGTTCACGTTGTGCTGTTCCAGAGCGCTGTGCCAGCCCCGACCCGCCTGTAGTCGCTATCCTCCTCCTCAGCTCTCTAGCCTGCTTCGCCGAGCGACCGTCATACTGGCCGCCAGGAAAAGGAAAGACCGTGGCACGGCCGAGAGAGCAACAGTGGCCCAACGGAATAACAGGCTCTTTCACAAATGACTGAAGCATTCAACTGTACCGAAAAAATAGGAGAAAAATCTTGAAAAAATTTGACGACCACCAGGAATGAAATTTAGAGCCGCTCTCGTATTCAGCAATATTTCATCCGTCACCGTGGAGCACAAGGGGGATAAGAGTCTGACTTCTTTTGATGGCCATCTTTTAAAGACAAAAGGGAGCAGTCAAGGGTTATAACTTCATACACAGACAAACCGACGGTAAGCCGGACATTCGCACCACACAAAGGAGAACTCATCATGTCACGAGAGCGGTATGCTGTCATGTTTGAAATCAGCCAAATTTTTTTAATCAGATTTTGACTTGATTGGATATAATAACTAGCCTGTTAGCCGGCTAGCTAACTCTACGTAATGTAACGGAACGCAACGATGTTGCAGTCGATTTTCAATGTTGCATTCCAGCAGCCTAGCTATATCATTACGTCGGTGCTACGGTGTCATGTCTTGCAAGCGACACCCTTTAACTGTATAATTGTAGCCGAAACCACAAGGGGTGTTTTGTGCCTCTTCAAAAGCATATCTTACTCTATATGAAAGTGTGTAATTGCCTTGTTTTTATGGGAACTGTTCCAATACGTCATCATGAATTCTCAAAGCGCTTTTCTGTAAGACTATTGCATTGTCATGTTGAGGAATACGTTAGTCTGCCCGCTACAAAATAGCAGCGTGTTGGCGTTTTGTGATGTAGAATTATTTGCAACCTCGAGTCATTACATGTTTATAATATTGATATAGGCCCCTAACAGTGTGTCCATGGAGGTTGTCGGTCGCCACAAGTGGTCCGAATCTGGCATACGGAAAGGACTATGGCATACAGATTAAGGACACCTGAACAATTAATGCGCAAAATGAGCAACCTATTGTCTATCACATGTCTATGCAAAAAAGGCAGAACTGAACAACTCTTTTAAATACAAGGATTTGACTGGTTGTTGACTAGCCTATAGTTGGTGGTTAGTCTCTTAAACTAGAAACAGATTTTATGTTTTGACGCCTGAAATCTATTTTTCATTCTCTTGACATTTTTTGTACTTTTCATTCCAGTAAGGTTACGCAATTGTGCTGCTCAGCCTTTCAAGGAACACTGATCAGAGAAAAAATAGGACCAGGAGACACCTGTACAGTTACAGTTGCTCTCATGACCCCTGAGACTTTGTGAGACCACTGAATTATAATACTCCTCTCCCCCAACTTGCTGATATGTTAAGAAGTCACAAATATCTGTGTTATGCTGTTACTCATGTATGTATATAGAGAGGTTTTGTCTTAGAGAAAGGAAAACACAAAGAGAAGGATCTATTTTAAGTAGTCTTTACAAGATCCCAAGGTTCTGTCATGCAGCACACAGGAAAGTGAGTGAATGGTAGAACTCTGACTAGATCCCTGCTCCCAATCAACTCCCGCAACACACAGAGACACACACACACACTTATACATTCATAAACACACACAGACACCCCTACCACTACCCCTACCCTTACCCTTGTGTAAGAACGGTGGCTTCCTCTCCTGTTGTGTTGTGAAGAGGACGTGAGTCACTCCCTCTTCCTACCATCTTTTTTCTCTTCCTTTCTCTCCCCCTCTTTTCTGGGAGAAGATGCTATTGCTTCAGTATCTGTGAGTCACACACAGAATTCCCACAGATTGATATCCATCATGGGCAGTTAGATTGTGTGTGTCAGTGCAAGTGAGTGAGTGGGTGACTAAGAGGTGTTAAAGTGCTGAGGTTTTGTAGGTGACTGAAGGTCTAAGTAAGCCTTGTAAACTAGCCATTCGTACTTTATTTCATTCTGTACAGAGGGTCTGGTAGTACTGTATTGAGAAACAGTTTCTTTAAGGAGGTGTGGACTCTGCTGAAGTTTAAAGTGGCTCTGCCTTTATCCAGTCGCTAACGTCTGGTCATCAGAAATGCAACTATGCACTACAATTCAAATGCAGCACACAGTCACCGTAATCTCTCACAAACACTCCCTGTGATTACTTATTGGCTAGGATTGGCTGGTACCTAATACAGCAATGTCAGTGGCAGCACGGCCAGACCCTATGTACAAAATGAAATGGAGTACGAGAGTCTGGTTTACCAGGCTAGGTCTCAGTGGCGTCTCATGAGCGATGAGTTGTATAGATGTTAAGGAGACTTTTGGTGGTTGGGATGGGAATTGGACGGAGCAGCAGCAGCAGCAGCAGGTTGCATTGATTAAAAGGAGGACTTCTCAAAGGACTTCTGGTCGAAAGATGTTTTGTGTTAGACTCATTCTAGGTTATTATATTTATGGCGTGCATATGGTCCCTCTCCTGACCCTCCACACATTTCCTGACACACACACACGCACACACCCCTTTTGTCTCGTTGTCTTTCTTGTGGCTCACACACTTAATGTGCACTTCATGTGTTCAGTTTGAAACCTGTGTACGTGAGTGTGTCTGTAAATAAATGTTTGTGTGTCAAGTCAAGTAGGATTTTATTGTCGTTTCAGCCATATACACAGTACATAGTGAGACGAGACAACGTTACAACGGGAACAATGAGTGATACACGCAACTGTTAGAACACAGTATGGACAAGACAGATACGTAATAGTGCCTACATACACCATTAGGACCAGTTGTGTGTGTGTGTGAGAGAGAGAGAGCTTGTAGATGTTGGCAGTGGCATGCTGTATTATTTTGGGTGTCATGTATAGAGTGATCCTTAATCACAGAGCTGCTGCATAATGAGGAAACAGAACAGGGTATGTGAGCTATTGACCTCATACACACACACATACATGGGCGTACACACACACACACACACACACATACATACATCGTGGTCATTTCAAATACATGCACAGAAGTGTTCTGCGTGCAAACAGAGACACTCACAGACACACACACACATAATGATACAACACACACACACACACACACACACACACTGTCCAGCTCCTCTGCTCGCTGCCAGCACCTCAGGACTGGGCCTGAGTCATGGAAACACCACGGATTCTCCGGCAGCCGTGCTTCTGGAATGTGGTTCTGGACAGGAATCAAGGCCGTGTCCGGAGAGGAGAAGAGTGGAGCCCACAGCCCAGTCATCATAGCACAGGCTCCTCGGTCTGACGTTACTGATCCACTTACACGTACACCCTTTTACATACACATACGCATACACATACACACACACACACACACACACAAACACATGCAAACACACGCAGGCACATGCTGCTAGTCACATACATACTCACACAAACTAGCACATATGCATACACATACTCACAGACACACACATGGCCAAACACCTTCAGACATCCTCCTCCTGATCAAACAGTCATGCATTTTAACCTGTGCATGTTGTAGTCAGTGCATTTAGCATACTGAACATTAGCAAAAGGACGTTTAAAAGACTCATAACCACATTACTTTTTGGAGTGGATACACGACAGCATATAAAAAAGATGGACAGACAGACAACAGACAGATAGATAGAAAGATAGATACATAGATACATAGATAGATAATATTAACAAAAGACAAATACTTGATACAGTGCTGAAAAACACACTGAATAGGTATTTTGAAAGGTCTGTTGAGTGGGATTTCCAACTCATGAGCCTGTCTTATGTCTGAAATATGGATGAAATGTCAGCAGGATAGCCTGAATGATTTATTGGACACTTAATGTGTAGATTGCTCTTGTACCACTAGTTTAGCGCTAGGCCCACCTCCAGGCTCCAGGCCCTGTCCTCCAGCTCCATTCCTGCTCCTCACGCCACTCCAGGAGGCCAGAGACCCCAGCCGTGCCTCTCCGCAAGTGTCCCCACTGCCCGCACATCCACTCCGGATAAGGGCAGTGCACATGCCAGGTCTCGGCCTCATCTCCACAATACCTACGCTGTTTCTGGGCCATGGGAGGAATCAGGATCCATGTCACGTGTTGCCACTGTCTCATCGGTCTTAACATTTTCAAAGAGACAGTATATCTTTTGCGCTTTCCAAAGATTTTTCTTTTTGGAATGGTACCCAAGTTCTTCACAATTGCAGAATTAAAAGCTTTAGGGTGGTTCACTTCTAAAGAACTCTGACCCACAGTAAAGAAAATGTAGCCTGACTTCCAAAACTGGTGCAAATGCATGGAGGCTTCTCTACCTACAAATTGGGTTCAGTCTTGATTAAGTCAAGAAGGTCATTTATGATGATAAGGATGTTGGATGCTGAGAACCAAAGCCTCTAGTATTTAACTCGCATCTGTGGAATATATCAAGAGATTTTCTCTGATTGTGTGTGCAACAGAGGATTTGTCAATTTGGTATGGTATAACTTGTGGGTTTGATTGAGAAAGTTCTTTCTTCTCTTTCTCTCTTTGTCTTTATCCCTCTTTTAAACACACACACACTGGTCTGTGGCCATCTCTTGATTATTCACACAGCCTGTCCCCCTCTTGCCCTCGCACCACACACACACACATACACACACACTCTTTTCCTGCACACTGGAGCACTTTTCTTTGTTTGTGTGGATGCGATTAGCGATTTGCCGAGAGTAGGAGAGCCAGCGGGCAAGCCCCCATGGAAACGGCTGTCCTCAGATATGCCTGATAGCAACGTTGCAGGCCTCATCTGGAGTCAGGCCATGCCAAGCAGGCCAGGAGGCAAAGAGGAGTAGGGGAGCGAGAGAGAGAGGAAAAGAAAGAGGAGAGAGAGAGTGGAGAGCGAGAAAGAGGAAAACAAATGCTGGCAGTCCTCCCCATTTGCTTTGCGCTCCTGATGCAGGTGTATCTAAGTGTCTGTGTTTTTCCTCCAAAATCAGCAAAATCACCCGTGTGAAATTAGCTGGTCTGGTCTGCACTGTGTTTGTGTGTGTATGTCTGTGTGTGCATGTCACCGTCACCGTGTGCACACAGTGTGCATCTAACCTATCATACTAAATGACTAGGCATTTGGCTTTGATACTGACTCTAAAGTGTCAACCAATTTAAGTGTATACAGTAAAGCCAAGGTCATTGCCATTATGTATGTATGTATCAGGGATGGAAATTAACTTTTTTGTCCACCTGCCACTGTGGCAGATAGATTCTAAAATCTACCAGCCACTCAACATTTTTTACCAGCCACTTTCTATTCAACCGTTCCGTACATTATAATGCCTAGAAATGCAAATATTTTCCACTTCATAGTTTGTTACAGGGCTGATTATTCAGTTGCTGTGTTACCAATACATGAGATAGGCCTAGCCTAACAGTCTCTTTTTGGTCATAATACATACATTGTCCAATGCATACTATATTGTTGTGAAACAAGAAGCAAAAACAAAGTGATTAAAAATGGTGGCTTGAAATATATATATTTCTGTAACTACAGGAGTTTACAGTAATCCAGTTTCAACCTATCTGTGTAATTGAGCACTGGAGACACACAATGGAAGTGAAAACTGCATCATTACAGTAGGTGGTTGGAAATATATAGCAATATCTACCTGCAACTATAGGATGCACTCCATTAACCTATTTCAACTGCATTGACCTGCTCTGGACTCACCCAAAAAAATTAAAAATTAAAATGCCAAAGTACCAAGGGTGATGAGCTAGCCTGGGTGTGCCCATACTGCCTATGACGCTGCATTTTCATTTCGCGAGCAAGTCGGTCTGGCCAAGCTGCCTGTCTACACCATTGCTGCTCCGGCAAGAATATGGGGCCAATGAAAATCGAGCATTTCAAAATGGCAATGACGCGGTAGTTTGGCGACCGGAAATCTATTTCAGTCACTGTCAACATGGCGAACGTGGCGCAAACGCAAGATTTCAATGCAGCTGTAGCTGCTGTTTTGGACGAATTCAAAGGGAAGTTCTCTCTGAAAATACAGGAAAGGCAAGCTCTTGAAGCATTTGTTGCGGAAAAGGACGTTTTTGCAATGCTACTGACCGGCTTCGGTAAAAGTTCAATTTAGCAGTTAGCCGCGCTGGTAGCCAAGTCAATTGGGCTTTGCAAGAACGCTGTTGTTGTGGTCATTTCGCCTTTGCACTGATTCGTTTTTCAAATATCAATATTAAATGACCAACACCAGCCACTCTCATGTTCACCTCACAAGTCCGACAAAAATCATTTAACGCCATTTCTATATGACTACAGGCTGCTACTACTTTTTGTTTGGATCAAGCAGTTTCTTTCGCTGGGTATACGTCAGAGGGCAGAGGGGTGTGATTGGTTGAAGCTTCGTCCAGTAGCAAACAGAGGCATTTGAAAGAGGCGGGTTAAGCCCGCCTTCTGAGAAATGGGTTTACAAGACAGCTTGGCCAGACCAATGCTCACAGAGCATTGACAAGTCGTGATAGCCAGGCTAGTGATGAGCACCCTCTACTGAGCAGTAAATAGACGTTTTTATCATCACTAATTTCGCCATCTGAACAATATCTCAATGAAATTCATATCCGAATATAAACACAATAATGCATGAAAAACGACTAATGTGTATTTTAAAAGTTGTTTTTATGTAGGCTATATTATAAGGTCAAAGGTAAAAACTATTGAGATGGCCTAGCAGCTATCCCAAACAACCTAGTTGCTGCTCATAACGGTGCAGAAAAGAATGCATTTTTTTTTTCTTACCACATCGCATACAAAGAAGAAGAAATTACTTGATGTGCTGTCACATTTACTGAGGCATACTTGAAAAAATTGACATTGCCAAAGAGTTTGTGCAGCGAAATGAGATGCGCAGGCTGGCCGTCAGAAAGTTTTAGAAACAGCAAGTCCGCTTTTTGTACTATAACTTAGAATACTATCGATTTATGTGTGGATACTTCCAAGTAGGCTATAGCACCACCGAGTGCTTTCTCGGTGTGTTTACGTTGTTTATCTCCAAAGTGCCATTAGTATTCACAAAGAAGTTGTCGATGTCGCTTATAAGTGTGATTCTGTTGTGTGGGCTACTGTTGGATGTTTTGGCCTTTAGCGTGCATTTGCAAGCTTGGACTATCATGGGCTATCAAGTGTCAGAACGATCGGTTAATCTTCTAAGCCTATGTATTTCGTTATGTGAGTGTCTGTGTATGCTACCTGTTTATTCAGTGGCTATGTGCTTTGGAAATGGACCTGTACTCCTCTGCTCTCGGTGTTGGTGGCTGTGTTGGTAGGTTGGGTAGGTAGGTTAAGGTAAAATCACAGGTTGGTCTTTGGAATCAATTATAAAATAGGCGCACAGCGTATGGCGTTATCAATGTGATAATGCAATACTGATGCATTCCCGCTTGGACATGTAGGCTATAATTATCATGACTGAGCTTTCATTACCGCAAATTGGTAAACAGAAAGGGCTCTATTTTCAGCAGTGCGCAACTGACGACCAGGGTTTTGTTGGTCATTGCCGGATTTAATTTTTGCGTCCTTATAATCAGCTCGTTCATCTTGGCTGACACTGACTTTCTTCTGCGACGTGATTTGCTCGATGCTGGAGGGGCGGGGATACAAACCCTGCAAACGTGGGACATTCTACTGCCTGTAGACATGACGAAACCGGACGAGACTTGGCTGGATCGATTCTAGGTCGCCATCTTGTGGACTGTAATTTTTACTACAGGAATTCCAACTAAAACTGCAACTTCGCGACCTGAAGAACAATTAAATTTGAGTAGCCTGTGTGTGCGAATGAATTGATTGTTGCATAGTCAGTTTCACTATATTTAGTACATAATTATTATATATCCTGTCGAACATAATACAACTGACTTACATGACAGCTGCTAGTTTATGCAACTTATGATGGAAGACAACGTGGTTTTGGTATTTTCGACACGACAAACAAACACTCTATCGTCAATTACACTTCGTTGTAACCTGTATTTAGGAACACTGTGTCAGTAGTAATAATATCAGACTATCGCCAGTGGCATGTGAAAAACAGCCTAATCGGTAGGGGTGTTGAAATTAATCATATAATCGATGCATCGTGATGCAGACATGAACGATTAATAATCGTTTCAATAGCAGATGATAATCGATTATAATGTATTTTCTTGTGTATTAAACTGTGCTGTTACTTTTTATTTCATAATGTTTTTAATTTGCCATGAATATTGGTGGCTGTTGAGTTTTATTAAATAAAATAGGAAGGTAATATCTGACTGCTTGTGCTTGTTGATGAAATCGAAGCCATGTGCAGTAATATAGAAAATTGATGTGAAGAATCGCGATGCATCGTGATGCATCGAGATATCGAATCGAATCGAATGGCTAGCTTAATAATCGTAATCAAATCGAATCGTAAGATGAGTGAAGGTTCACACCTCTACTAACCGGGCATTGAACCCGGGTCTTCCACATGGAAAACAAAAAGGCTACCGCTGCACCACCGATTCCACCTTTAGATCTTTGAAGGAGGCAGATAATACATATCACCTATTCTCTTCGTTATCATCACTGTTGAATACAAGTTAAATGAGAGAACTGACCAATTTATTTACAGCAGGCTTTAGGGTTGTTGCATTACATTAAGCAATTTATAGGTTTATTCATGTTCACGTGCGCCGAGGTGCGACCATACAGATGCGACTTATGTGACATTCGAGCGGCAAAGACGGACATGTGCCTACGGACATGGAAGTTCATCAAAACAAACGCCATACACGTCAGCGTAGACAGAAGCCAATTAGGGCAAAGTGCTGACGTCATGGAGGCGGTTCCACGACTGAGTGGAGAGCAAAAATCTTGCTCCCGCGATGTTTTCAGGCCATGTGACATGGAATGTAGAGCAGAAAACACTCCCACCTACACCATCATGGACAAATGTCTAACCGGCATGCGTTACAGTCACGCAAAGCTTGCTTGTGTGTGTGTGTGTGTGTGTGTGTATACTGTAAAGGTGTGTGGGTTGTCGTGGTATCTTCACGCTATCTTAACCACTGCTGAGAAGGTCAAATTATTTGTAATTATTCATTATTTTTACAGTGTTACATAACAGAACTTTTTCTGGCAACATAAAGTGATAGTGCAGATCAAATCATTTTCTTGTAAAATCTGTATTATAAAATCTATCTCTGCCTTTTGTATTGTAGGGTCCTGGGCTAGGTGCACCGGCTCACAATGCATTGGGGTGGGCCTGAGATGGCACTTTGGGCTAAAAAGTGTGAAGGTAAAAATTAAGACTATCATTACCCGCTGATATTTGTGTAGCTAGTAGGGATGAAAATTATTGATTAATTCATTAATCATTAGTTGACTGACCTTGTCGATCGACTAACGATTAATTGATAAGCGGCGATTTTTCCCTGAATTTCAGTGTTTCAATAGAGGAATATAAGCTAAACATAGTTAAAATACTAAATTCAAAATATGTTATATTCCTTTATATATTTCCTTACTTTAACATGAACTAAATTGTGGACTGGCTCATTTTCTGCATTTGAAACATTTATTTATTAGAAACATAAAAATAAACGGAGGACATTCTAAATAGAGAGTAAAACAGAATATTATTTAGCGTTACACCATGGCTTCCTTCAATTTCACATTGTGAATCGTTCTTTAGAATGGTTATTAATTTTCTATATATGAAGTAGTCCCTGCTTTCCGACCATACCATGTTTATGTATCAATGCGCCAAGTTCGTGGTGAACTGTAAATAAACAGTAAAGATGTGATGGCTTTAGCAAATGACGAGCAGATGGAAGAACACAGAGTTGCAACGTTATATGCCTTTGAGATCGTCTTTTAGTGTTGTCCCGCTGCATTTGGACTCTCTACGAACGTGATTTTGCTAAGCAAGGCTTAACAGAACTCTGGAATAGCTAGCTTGACCACCAAAGGCATGGAACTAACGACTGGGTCATGACCATAGCAATCATGGTGCAAATCATGGTCAGTAATGCCCTCTGCTCTCCTATCATCACATGCTTGCCTTCCCAACTGTGATTGTAGGTTGTGCTAATGCACTGGTTCCATGAAGCACAGCAGCATGCACGCTGTTGAGGTGGTAACTCAGTAAAGTAGTTGAACTGTTGTATTTAAACGTAGCACCACGCAGAGTACATTTGGCTTCTTTTCATCTTGACCGCTCATGTTTTTTGAGCTGGGTCTCTCGCGTTAGCATTTCACGTTGCGCTCGGCAGCGCCCTCTATTAGCGATACCACCAGTGAAAAGTACAATTAACTGACAGTTAATTTAATTTATTCGACCAAATTCTTATCGACAATTAATCGATAGTCGATTCATTGTTTGAATCCATAGTAGCTAGTATTACGTCTAGGTTAGCTACTGTACATAGCTGTGCTGACAATTTAGCATGTGTCACCCTTGGGATAAATGTTTAAAGTAACATTATGCAACTTTTTCGAGTTAATCATCTTCATAAGTCAGTAGATTACATTACATTACAGTACACTAAGCAGACGCTTTTATCCAAAGCGACTTACAAAAGGAGGACATAGTAGTAGATGCCAGGTAGATGGGTCATTACCAGACGAATGAAGACTACTTTGACCGACCCCGCTGTCTGTGGACAGAATACCACGCTTGTAATATCTAATGGTGCGTTTCCATTACAGCGAATTTCGCCTCGCTCTCATTGACTTTGAATGGAGGCGAAATTTTGCCTGATAGGGCGAAGGCAGGGCGAATTCGCAGAGGGAGGCGAAATACAGTTGGCGAGACCTGAACTTTATTTAAATGAGAATGATGTGATAACCAATTATATCAGCGTGTGATGTGTTTAGAGCATGACGCTGGCTGAAGAGGCGGGAGTTACAAAAAACTCAGACCAACATGGCGGACGCTCGTGAAAGTGAAACGTGAAAGTGTTTATATGATTTAAACTCTCTGGGTGACCAAAAGTGATGGTGCCATCACGGATTGTTGTTTAAATGTCCCACGAACTGATTTAAGACAACCAGGCTGCTCTAGATTGCCATTTAATCACTCAAAGTTTTAAGTTAGCAGAGTTAGCTTACGAGTAGCTAACTACTAGCAAGCTGGCTAACATATACGGTCACAAGCTTGTACTAGTACACGTCTTGCATTTGTAGAACGATATTACAACACTTAAATATTATCTAGGCAAACCACCAATAGTAATAAGTCCATGTAGACCATGCAGTTCGCAATTCTGCCGTTATATGTAGCTGCTACCTAGGCTATCTTGCTGGGCAGCTTCTGTTGGCCAGCCAGGCTGCCATGGTAGACTGGCCGACGACGTGATCACTGACATCGGATAAGATCCATAGCTGTCCCGCTAGCTAGATAACCTGCTTGAAATATTGACGACCACGCCCCCAGGCGAAATTTCGCCATGCAAAATTCGCTTGCCATTTCGCCCTGTGGAAACGTAGCGTAAGACCATGCAAAGTCTCGTTTACTTAACTCGGTGGACATGACTACTTTTGTATACACCAGTTACTCTGATCAGTTAAGTTGAAAACGCATGCACAGGGTGAGGGAGAGTGTTCATTTACGTGAAGACACTAGGGTGAGCTCTGTCGAGAAAAAGCACTCAGAGTTGCATAGCACTGCTTTAAGCACTCACGGAGGGCGAATCCGACGTTCAATCATTCAGTCTTTAGTGCACTATGTAGTGAACTACTAATGTGACTAATGTAATACATAGTGCACTAGGTAGGCTCTAGTGCATGAACATTTGAACAGAGCTAATAGAAATTTCACAGAAAAAACACTTTTAGTAAGATGATCATGTGTCTCAATTAAGGGTCTACACACTTTGAAGTGCTTCATCAGCTACATACGTCAGAGTGGCGCAGGTAGCGTTGTCCCGTTTGGAAGGCGCCTCCGAATTCAACCGATTTGCCATTCAGCGGAGAGTGGTGGTGGTGAATCGCCCGCGGCCTCGTTTCTCCCAGGACACATTTGGCTGTTCATAGATAACACTGAAGACATGATGGGTGTGACTGAGTAGCCCTGAGAAATTGATGCACTCATTGCCATTGTCCATACTAATGCATATGCTTTAGCATATAGTGGTCTCAGACATACAGTAATCTCCAGTGTCTTCTAACCTTTGCATGGATGTGCTCTACAGCCCTTAGGATCTCTTGCTGCTGTACTAACAGCTGCATTGTTTGTGTAAGAGTATAGCATGCTTATAGCATTATCAATGTCCAGAATCACCTAACTGTGCAGATTTAAAATTGCTTTAAATCTTGAGCAATTGCAGTTTGTGGGTTTTTGGGCCTTTTTAAGGGTTGCCTGAGACTTGTTATGGCCACAGATATTCTGATTAGCTGGTGTAGGCCAAGACTGTTAGTAGTAACCTACATAATCATATAGCTGCAGTATTTTTGAAAGGACAATCTGGGACTTTTCCTGTCGAACCTCACATGAATCCCCCCTTTATAAGCAGTCGCTTATTTTTATTGAGATCTGGCAACCCTGCATGTATGGTACCCCCCCCCAAACACACACCCCCACACACACACAAACATGAAAATACAGGACGTGAACGTGGGCTGATATATGAGACTGAAAGGTGTGTCTGCTGTATCCTGTTGTCTCATCAGCTTACAGGCCAAAACAAGATAAGAAAAGAGTGGCAATGAGTGCATTTGTCTGCCACAGATTTAGATGTGTGAAATCTAACATTTTTTTTACATTCACATAATTACTAATTTGATCTTGCAAAGAATGATCTTCATTAAAATTACAGTTGTGGAATGGAATATATTTAGTTCCATTGTGGTATTATACCAAGTATTACATGAACTCAGTTGGTACTGACTGTTCATGAAGTGAATTCTGCATTTAATGCGACAAAAGTCAAATAAGGGAAGCTGAGGTGGAGGATGAGGTGTTCCACCCTGACTAGGCCTGGGATATGTACTGTAGTCAGGGATGACAAGAGATGACTAAGGGCTCATTCACACCAAACTCTCAGCGTATTCAGCGCGTAGGCGTATTCTGAGCGTATTCTGAGCGTGTTCATTTAGAATGCACGTTAGCAGATGAGACCATTCCCACCGCAACCGTGTTCTGAGCGTATTCTGAGCGTATAATACACCGCTGTACAATTCATGTCAACTGTGCTATCAATGCATGTGTTGACACAGGGAATACCTCAAAAACCCCGCGACTGTCTGCAAAATATTACCACTCGCTTACAACTGCATGAAACAAACGCTGGAAAGCTAATAGTGGGGTTATCATATCAGATCTGCACTACAAGGGCATTGACTATCCTACATAAACACACAAACTGAAATACCTTTGAAGTTGTCACGCTGTCCAGTCAAACATGTTGTAGGTAATAGTGGTGGAGCTTTTATGTTCTTAATAGGAAGAAGCAAGATATCGCTTTAGATTTCTTCGTCGGAGTCTTAATGCAAGAAGAGCCTCAATCGGTCTTCTGTCGACCACTCGAGCTATAAAAAAAATAGTAACCTTGTTCTTGTCATTCAGTGTTCCCTACTTGGCTTGATAAATCTAGTCAACAAGCCACTAGGCAAAACTGAGGTCCATAAGTCACTACATTTAATAATTTATTTACCCGATGTAGGCAAAGTGACTGTTGGCAAAGAGGTAGAGTTTATCATAACTTTATGGAAGGGGTTAAAACGCGTTCGTTTTTCTTGTACCGGGAGTGAATAAAGGCTTTGACAATGATCAGCCTACATGATTTAGAACGATGTCAAATATTCCACTGGCCTTATCAAAGTGTCAAGTTGCACTATAGGTGCAGTGCTGCTTTCTAAACAACGTTTAAAGTAAGGAAATAAAACCAGAGAAGCACATATTGTGTTTACTAAAGAGAGATATAGGGAAACATGGCTATGTGCACCTAAAGACATTGGCCAAGTGCATTTAAAGATGGGGCTTCCCGCTCCCGCGCTGAATACGCTGACATGTCCGGTGTGAATGGTCATACGTTCAGAATACGCCCACGCGCTGAATACGCTCAAGGCGGTGTGAATGAGCCCTGAAGACTGGGGGGAGTAAGAAAAGAGGGAAAGAGAAAAGAAGATAAGAAGGGATGAGAAATGAAGAGAAGAGGTGTTGCGGAGTGTAGTAAAGAGAAGAAAGGGGAAGAGACAAGATGGACAAGAAAAGAAGAAAATGAGAGAAGTGGATTGGGGGGGGGGGGGCAAAGGCAGAAGAGGTGAAGTGAGGACATCAGACAGGCCAAGCAGAGGTGAAGACACGAGATGAGACAGACAGGCAGATAAGATAGGAGATAAAGCAGAGACAAGCCCAGCTGAGCAGGAGTGGGATTGAGAAGAGAGTAGAGGAGATAAGAGATGAGTGGAGAGGAGCTGATGTGATGTGATGATGTCAGAAGAGATGAGATGAGGTGAAGTGAGCACGCTGTCCTCTGGACTGTGTCATGACAAAGACATTCTTCTCTTGGCAACCCAGGCTGGCCTCAGAGTCAGCGCTTAGGACATTTTAGAGAAATATGCACTCATTCATTAATTAATTAATTCATTCATTCATTCATTCATTTAATTGCTCTCTGTTTTTGTCTCTCTTTCTCTCTGTGTGTGTGTGTGTGTATGTGTGTGTGTGTTTCTTTCTTTGTATCATTTTCATTCAACCAGTGTCAGATGACTCATACCTCTGCAATTGTATTTTCTCACAGAGTGAAATCCAATCCATTTGGAAAGGATTCTCCGATCACTTCTCTCACACACACACTGACAAATCTATCTGTATCTTTATCTGTTGAGTGTTGACATAGTAGCCGAGCTTTATTTAAAAGCTGGCAATAGGGGAAGTCCACAGGGGAGAGGGCAGAGACAGGCAGGGAGAGCCACCTGGATAATGTGTCAGGGATTAGGATTAGACTTCGCTTCTGGACCACATCTCCACTGCCGGATCTCCTCAGCCTTTCTTTCAGCTGTTATCCCACATTTGTTTACTGTTTGTTAGCATTAGTAAACAGTAAACAACCTGGGTAGATGTTAATATTTGATAGTCTGGTAAACCAGCTCCTTGTACTTCATTTCATTTTGTACAGAGGGTCTGGCAGTGCTGTATTGAGAAACAATTTCTGCCTAGAGGTGTGGACTCTGCTGAAGTTCAAAACAAGTGGCACTGCTATTACCCAATCGCTAACGTCTGGTTGTCATGTATGCAGTTAGCCTGCATACGGACTACAATTCAAATGTAGCTCACACAGTCAACGTCATCAGTCACAAACACTCCATCTGTTCGATGATTGGCTAGGTGAAAATTCAATGTAATACAGCAATGTTAATGAAAGCACTGCCAGACCCTCTGTACAAAATGAAATGACGTACGGGGGGCTGGTTTACCAGGCTAAATATTTGATGTTTATCTCGTGAATTTTCATTATTTTTATTTCATGAATGAAAACTCGGGGCAGTGCTGTAAAACAACTAAATGCTCAGTGAATTTTCCCTGAATAAACAGTAGGCTATTTGATGATGACAAATACGGCTAGATGCAGCCAGTGCATTGCGTGTGGAAGATCTGGTTTTCCACTCCGGTGTGTGTGCACAATTGAATTGTTTTTGAGGGCAGCTCAACAATGCCAGGCGGAGGCTTCCTCTTGTGCTCCCATATACACAGTGTCAGAGAGAGATCCTGTGATATCTCCACCATTTTTCAAGCTGCACTTGCAAATGGGGAAGCTTGAGTTTTTGTGTTCATATAACTGACATATAAATTACATATGTTCTCTTTTGAGTGTGTGTGTGTGTGCGCGATTGTGTGTTTCTGTATGTGTGTGTGTATGTGTGTATGCTTGTGTGTGTGTGAGTGTGCGTGTGTCCGTGCATTGGAGTTAGAACCTCCAAATAGCTTGCGTGTGCATTGTGGCATCAAGGCTCCTGATGCTTTGCAGATGCAACATCTAGAGTTTCACTTCTCTCTGTGCCGCATGCTGACCTCAGCAAAACAAAGACGAGGAAAGGAGACGAAAAAACAAACACACTCATGGTCATATTGACATGGCACAGGCAGCCATTACATCACAGCCGGCTCTCTTTCTTATCATTTTAAGGCTCTTTAATCAACAGAGCACGCCTTGCACGCACACTAGTACAAAAATGGATTTGTTACTCAAGTCACACTAGTCAGATTCATCACACGATAGTTTGGCATGTGAAAATGTGAGATGTTCCAAGAACTGCTTCTTATGATTCATTTGTTTAACGGGTTTGTCAGTAGTGTAATGCAAATATTTGGCATGTTACCATGTAGTAGCATGTACTACTTAGGCGTACTTGTCTATATCTGGCTCCCTGTGTCAAGTCAAGAAGCTATGTGTGTTTGTGGGTGTGGGTGTTTTTGCAGCCATCATAAATGTGGTTTTGTAAACTACTCAGTGAGAGTGTGTTTTGGGGGCTGGGGGGGGGGGGGGGGGGGGGGGGGGGGTGAGTGGGTAGTGTTGGTGGTGTTCTCTGAGGGTGTTCTGTGTGTGTGTGGTGTAAGATACTGTCTCCATCCTCAGGTGACCCCATAATTCCTGTGATGCTCCGATGTGATAGACCCTGGTTTATTAAAGCAGCACTATGCAACTTTGAGTGTTTTTCCCAGCTTTTTCTCAATGGAGCCCCCCCCCCCCCCCCCCCCCCCTCGTCTCTCCAAGTACATGGGCACTCTTGTATAGATGGACTGTTTTCCCTTCCCCTCACCATGTGCTTGTGTTTTCAACTCTGATCAGAGTAACTGATGAATACAAAAGTAGTCATGTCCACCTAGGTAAGTAAAGTCAGAATACCAGGACGAACACCCAGATATTACAAACGTAGTATTCTGTCCACAGAAAACGGGGGTGGTTGAGAAAGTCTTCATTCGCCTGGTAATGACTCATTTAAGCATCTATCGACTAAGTTGCATAGTGCTGCTTTAAGACAGAAAGAGTAATGGATGAGAGAGAGAGAGGGGAAGAGAGAGAGTGGTAGGGCAGGAAAACATGAAAAAGGCAACCGTTTGAAAACAGGAAGAGGGGTTTTGACTGCTAGAGAAAACATCATCACCACAGCTGCAGCATCTACACCTGTGACCCTATCTCCTTCACTCCTTAAACAGCCCACACACACACACATACACAACACACATGCACACACACTCCCACACACTCATACAACACACACGCACGCACACACACACACTTAAACTCACTCCCTTTAATGGCTCAGAATAGCCAATAAGCAGCCTCGTCCAACAATAATGGTTGCATTGAGCAAGCCATTTTCCCCAGAAAAGAGTACAATTGGCAGGAGCTGTTCGAAGTTCCACAGTACAGGATAGCCATCCATGCCAGGCCAAAACCATTCTGTTCCGAGGGCCATGATTGAGTAACGGCAGGCAAGAGTGGGATGGAGTAGGCGACGGTGTCGTTTAGTTGGGGTCAAATTTGGTAACACACAGCAAGTGTCCCTGAAACAGGGACGCCATGGGCAGCCGTCTGATGTCACAGACTTTACCAGCCATGGCTTAGATCAGTTAGAAGCTGTGTGTGTGTAGTCTCTCTCTCTCTCTCTCTCTCTCTCTATCTCTATCTCTATCTGTCTGTCTGTCTGTCTGTCTGTCTGTCTGTCTCTAACTCTCTTTCTGTCTGTGTGTGTGTGTGAAGCATGTGAGTAGTGTGTGTGTGTGCGAGAGAGAGTAGTGTGTGTGTGAGAGAGAACAGTAGTGTGTGTGAGAGAAAGAGACAGTAGTGTGTGTGTGTGTGTATGTCAGGCCGCAAAGACAGCCCCTCTCTCTGGCAGTGGTGAGGGCTGTGTCGGGGTGATTGTGGATGCCTCTGTGCCGTGGGGGGGGGGCGTATTTTAGCCCAGGGTTCAGCCCTTTCACAAAACACAGCAACTCTTTTGGGACACGCTGCTCACGCTCAATGGAGGCCCTCTCTCTCTTTCTCAAAGTCTTTTCATTCAGGGTGAGAGAGGGACTTGTGTGTGCCAGTGGTGCAGGATTGAAAAGTGGAGCAGAGTGTATAAGACCGTGTGTGTGTGTGTGTCTTATTCATGGTGATACAGGGAGATGTGTGTGCTAGTGGTGCAGAATTAGAAGTGGAACATAGTGTGTGTTTGCGAGAGTGTGTTTTTTGAGTGTGTGTGTGTGTGCGTGCAAGTTCATGGCAATAGAATTGTGTGTGCCAGTGATGAAGAACTGAAAGTGGAGCATAGTGTGTGTGTGTGTGTGCGTGTTTGTGTGTGTGTGTATGTGTACGTGTGTGTGTGTTTCAGTGCGCCTGTGTGTCTGTGCATGCGTGTCAGTGTGTTAGAGAAAGAGAGAACTCCTGACACTTTGTGCCAGATACTCAGCGAGTGTGTGATTGAGGCCAGGTTCTTTGCAATAATACAGACACACACACACGCAAACCACACACATTAACACTAACATACACACACACACACACACACACACACACACTGATGATGCCATAGCAACAGCACTCCACCTATGCCTGGCTCATCTGGAAAACAAAAACAGTCACGTACGGATGCTGTTCATTGACTTTAGCTCCGCTTTCAACACGGTCATCCCACAACACCTGGTGAACAAACTGAGAGCAGTCGGCATCAGCACTTCACTGTGCAACTGGCTACTGGACTTTCTCACAAACAGACCACAGACAGTAAGAGTTGGCAAAAACTCCTCAGGGACCACCATCATAAACACTGGGGTCCCCCAGGGCTGTGTGCTGTCTCCATTGCTCTTCACACTGATGACCCACGACTGCTGTGCCAGATCCACATCGAACCACATCATCAAGTTCGCCGATGACACAACAGTGGTGGGCCTCATCAGTGACGACGATGACTCAGCATACAGAGAGGAGGTACATCAACTCATCAACTGGTGTGACAGAAACAATCTACAACTCAATGTCAACAAAACAAAAGAAATAACCGTGGACTTCAGGAAACAACACCCGACACACACCCCACTCATAATCAATGGCAGTGCCGTGGACTCTGTGAAAAGCACAACATTTCTGGGAGTGCACATCACAGACGACCTCACATGGACCACCAACACCACCTCCCTGGTCAAGAAAGCACAGACACGCCTTCACTTCCTGCGCAGGATGAGGAGAGCTGATCTCCCCACTTCTTCACTCACCACTTTCTACAGGGGTGCTATTGAGAGCATCCTTACCAGCAGCCTCTCTGTCTGGCACGGCAGCTGCTCAGCTGCGGACAAGAAGGCTGTACAGAGGGTGGTGAGGACTGCAGAAAAGATCATCAGATCGCCCCAACCAACCATTCAGGACCTATACACATCACACTGTTCCAAGAGAGCCACAAATATCATTAAGGACACCACCCACCCAGCACACAAACTGTTTGCCCTTTTACCATCTGGAAAGCGCTACCGCAGCATGCGGTGCCACACAAACAGACTGGGAAACAGCTTCTTTCCACAGGCCATCAGGCTACTCAACACAATGAAGATTCCATGAACATGTTACTGACATCCACACACTGATGTCCATGCTGCTTTTACACTCGCACTTTACCAACTGCACCTTCACTTATTGCACCTTACATATTGCACATTTCACTTTTTCCCTTTTCACCTACACCATCAACCAAGAAGAGCTACCTCGAACTTTCCTTCTTGTTGGAAGCGTATATGTTTATCTGAATGTCTTATGTCTATTTATTGTGGATGTCTGTGCACACTTCACGTGTGTGTGTGTGTGGATGTGTGTCTGTGTGTGTGTGTGTGTGTGCGTGCGTGTGTGTTTCTAGTTCAAATTGCACATTTGGTGTCTGGTGAAACGCAATTTCAGTCCTCTGTGTAATTTCTGTTACATAGTGAATTGACAATAAAGTACACTTTGACTTTGACTTTGACACACACACACACGTAAACACACACACACTTGTGACCAAGCAGTTAGTCTCCTTACTGTCTATATACAGATTAAAATTAAGGCATACACACACACACATATACGGTTTCACTCCTCTACTTTGTGTCCATTTTATACAGCTTTCCATCTGCTCTTTGCAATGTTTATGATGTGTGTGTAGTGGTGTGTGTGTGTGTGTGTGTGTGTGTGTGTGTGTGTGTGTGTGTGTGTGTGTGTGTGTGTGTGCTTGTGTACATATATTAGTATGTGTGTTTATGATGAGTGTAGGTGTGTGTCTGTTTGTATTTGTCAGAGAGTGTGTGTGTGTGCAGGGGGAATTGTGGGTCAGGTCAAGAGTGGCTGGGTAATTGGGTGCATAGCACCTGATGAGCTGGGAGCAGAGCGCTGGCGTCATTTATAGCTGTGGCCTTGTGTGCCCACACATCTGCCTGGTAACTGTCAACACTCAGCGCTTGCACTTTCACTATCTCTCACACACACACAGGCTTACACACACACTAACACAGACAGACACACACATACACATACACAAACGCACACACACTGACACATAGAGAGACAGACACAGCCATACACGCGCACACGCACACACAGACAGACAGACACGCGCACACACTGGCACAGACACACACACATACACAGGCCTACACACACACTCACAGACAGACAGACACACAAACGCACACACACAAAAACACACACACTTTAAATTAGCCACATACTCTGCTCATCTTACTTATTTGAAATAGACTTTTAGCATAGTCATCTGCACTTGTACCTCCATTTTATTTTTTAACACATTCTATGCAAATTGCATGATAGTTACTTTACTGTACAGGTACTATATACCTGTAACTAATGTATTTATTTGTATGTTTGAGCAGCATGTACTGGCATGCTATCTCTGGTATAATATAAACATTAATAAAGGGAATTATTATTTTAAAAAGTAGGATTTGAGAGCAGTTGAGTCTCACACAGGTGTGTAAGGTGTTGTATAATTTTTGTACATGACTGTTGACTGTTGGTTTTCTTTGCATCAATTTGTTGAGTTGAAATACGCTTTATGAATAAATTTAACTTGACCTGACTGAAAACTATCAAGTCAGATGCTTCATTGCCGAGACATCTGTAAAGCTTCACCATTGTGAGCAGTAGAGTTGCAGGCTGTCATGTCCTATTTCTTTCTGTTTTTGTAGGTGCTATCCGTGTGTGTGTGTGTGTGTGTGTGGGTGTGGGTGTGGGTGTGTGTGTATGTGCATATTTGTGTTCAAATGTGTTTCTGTGCTCCACCTCCACTGATGCGCTGTGTCTCCCTCTGTAGGTGCTGTGCTGCCCCCTATGGCTAAAGCAGGGAAGATGTGGAGCAGCCTGCGCAGCCGCTGCCACACACTCCTCCACTTGGACGGCCCCTGCGAGGCCATGGATGTGGGCCCCTGTGGCAGCAGCGTGACCCGGGCCGGCTGCTCAGGCGACACCCAGGCTTTCCGGGCCTCCAGCCCTGCGCGAAGCCTCTCGCCCCTCACCCCGCTGGTGATGCCCAGGCGCGGGCACAACTGCGTGACGGATGGTCCCCAGATTCTGGAGATCACACTGGACAGGGATGGCGAGGACCTGCGGCGGGGCCCTGGCGGGGCCACCCTTGGACGGAGGGACTCATATTCGCGCCATGCCCCCTGGGGCGGGAAGAAGAAGCACTCCTGCTCCACTAAGACCCAGAGCTCCCTGGAGGCCGAGCGGAGGGGGGGGGCGCGCATCACGTGCCGCGGGGAGGAGAGAGAGGCACTACGCTGTCAGCTCCATCCAGGAGATCGCAGAGCCCGGAGGAGGAGGAGGAGGTGGTGGAGGAGGAGGAGACAGGGGAGGGTCAGGAGCAGTGGGCCGCAGCCTGAGCGCTCGCTCGCTACGGCAACGTCTCCGAGACACCATGGGCCTGTGTCTGCCCCTGTCCCCCCGCAGGCGATCGCGCTCCACCTCCACCAAGCCGGCCTCCTGCTCGCTCACCTTCTCCACGGTCTCCTCGTCTTCCACAGCCTCCTCTGCCTCTTCCTCGGCCGGCTCCTCCTGCTCCTCCTCGTCCAAGCGCAAGATCCACCTGACGGAGCTCATGCTGGAAACGTGCCCCTTCCCGCCTGGCTCGGACCTGGCCAACAAGTGGCACCTGATCAAGCAGCACACGGCGCCCGTCACCCTGCAGGCCTCCAGCGCGCTCCTGACCTCAGACCCCTCCGAGGCCGCCGCCGCCACAGCCAGCCACTCCCAGGTGGCACCCGAGGACGAGGAGGAGCGCATGCGCGAGCGCCGGCGAATCAGCATTGAGGAGGGTGTGGACCCGCCCCCCAATGCTCAGATCCACACCCTGGAGGCAGGGCTTCCCCCCAGCTCCTCCTCCTCTTCCTCCATCTACAAACTGGGACCAAAGATGGCGCCGTCCTGCGGTGGCCTAACCGAGGTCATGGGGGCGGAAGGCGGGCGGGGAAACCTGGGGGCGGCGGTGACGTCGGGGAGCGTGCTGGGGGGACTGGTGGCACAAGCCCTCTCCGGCCTCTCCGCCTCGTCTTCCTTTTCCCACCCGCCCGTCTCGGAGGACTGCGACTCGGAGGAGGACTCGACCACCCTTTGCCTGCAGGCGCGCCGGCCCAAGCAGAGGCACGCGTCCGGGGACGGGCACTCGTCACGGCAGGGTGGTGGTGGCGGAGGTGCGGGTTCGTCGGCGTCGAGCAGCGGGCCCTGGAAGGTTCACACACAGATCGACTACATCCACTGCCTGGTGCCCGACCTGCTGCGCATCACGGCGCTGCCCTGCTACTGGGGCGTGATGGACCGCTACCAGGCTGAGGCCCTGCTGGACGGCCGGCCCGAAGGCACCTTCCTGCTGCGTGACTCGGCCCAGGAGGACTACCTGTTCTCGGTCAGCTTCCGCCGCTACAACCGCTCGTTGCACGCGCGCATCGAGCAGTGGAACCACAACTTCAGCTTCGACGCACACGACCCCTGCGTCTTCCACGCCTCCACCGTCACAGGCCTGCTGGAGCACTACAAGGACCCGTCGGCATGCATGTTCTTCGAGCCGCTGCTCACCACGCCGCTGCACCGCACCTTCCCCTTCGGCCTGCAGAGCCTGGCGCGTGCCGCCATCTGCCAGCGCGTCACCTACGACGGCATCGCCGCGCTGCCCCTCCCCCCCGCCCTACAGGACTTCCTCAAGGAGTATCACTACAAGCAGAAGGTCCGCGTGCGCTGGCTGGAGAGAGAGCTGCCCATCAGAGGCAAATAAACAATGTAAATGGGGGGTACATTTTAGGGGGGTTGGTGGTGGGGATGTGGGGGTTAGTAAAGTTACTCAATCCCTTTTGTGAGTGAAGGGGTGGGGGAGACATTAACAGATCTGGGGTGTTGAGATCTTGGATTGCGAGTTTTTCATTCTTGGGTGTGATGATTGTGAGGCTCATATTTCAGAACTTCACTCCGCGTTCCAAACTTTTGAATGGGTGGTGGCGACAGGGAAAAGACAGTGACTGCGTAATAACCCCATCACCCCACTCCAGCCCTGTGGACACAAACGCACACTCTCCCTCACACACACACGCACACTCTCTCTCACACACACACAAATATGAACACACCCCACCCCAGGAGCAGAAAGGGTCACCAGCCGGCCTCACGTGTGCATTACCAACAGACATGCTGAGGACATGCAGACAACTTACACACACCCGTTTTAATCTCCTGTATTTTAACCATAACTCAGTCACATGGAACACACAGTTTATGGGTGGACTTACATACATACTGCCTATAGTAACAACAATGCTCTTTTTTATTTTCTTCATCGTTTTATTTTTTAACTCCAGCTGTTTTTGTTTTGTGTTCAGTTTTTTTTTTTTTTTTTTTTGGAAAGGCAAAACCCATTCTTTTATTTCATTCTTTCATTCTAAGTTGATAACTCTGTTGTGTTTTCTCTAATTTTTGCCTCTTTCTCTCTGTGCTACCCCTATTTGCCTATCTGCCAAATGTGTCACTCTTTTGCTTCGATTTTCTGACAAACAGCCACCACCGTCATTCCCATGCAGTCCATCATGTGGCTTAGCCAATTGGCCCTGGCATTTTGCTAGCTCTTGACACGCCTTGTAAAGGACACTTGAAGCCTACCATAGTAGACAAGCTGTCTTGCAAACAGCGGACACCGTGGCCTGGACATGACTTAGACGCAGCATGAGTAGTAGCTTTAACTTCCAGGATTTAACACAAGTTAGCAGAAGGGTCAAGCCTCCCACTGTGCAGTCTAGTCCAGCGCCCGTTTCTTGACTTATTGGTACTAGTGGTAGTACTAACCCAGGGAAGGGTAAGACCCATGTTGGAGATTGAGATCAGGCTTTGTTCTGAAAGCACAAAGCCCCTGTTAAACAGAAAAGAATGAAAACATTAGTGAAAAAAACATGGTTTTGGGTGAAATAAGTTGCAGTTTTTTTTACTGTACTCTGCATTTGTTAGACTTGGGAATCAGTGAATGGTTGAACGGATCTGACCAGGGCCTAGGTCAGCTTTGTTCTGGTTTTCCAAAAGGTTCCATACAGTGTTACTGAAACAGTTAGAGCTCCTTAGCTTAGCCAGTGTGTGTATGTTGTAGTCAGATTCAGTAAGTGGTGGCTTCATGGGTGGGACTAAACACTTGGGACACTGCAAAGTAGACCCAGCAATGCCTCAGTGAGCAAATCCTATTTTATCCCAACCAGGAAGAGAAAAGCTGATGTCTGCCAGTCACTCTGGCAGTGGCTGTGCTAAAGAACACTGTAGCGCACCTCGGTATTACTCTGCATGCTTTCCGACACCTCGCTGTCTCCGGGCTTTAAAGCACAAACAGGTTATTCTGCGGCGCCACACACACACACATTGAGTGCATTAATACCAGAGCATCTGCGTAGTCTTAGTAGTTTTTACTGTGGTAGTCTATCAGAGGCTCTCCCTCACAGACAGATTTCAGCCGTGCCTGTCATGTCATGTTACGTACATATTACACACTGTAAACACACACAAACACAAGTTGGGTTTTTGGATACAGCAGATGGAGATGTCTTCCTGAACAGTTTAGCTTTGAACTCAGATACACATACACACATGCGCTTCCATACCTGCCTTTTATCTAAAGAGAAGGAATCTCGGCAACACCAGCTTTGTGATCTTCACCAAACACAATAGAGTGTCTGTGACTAAGCATGTAACAGTGTGTGTGTCTGGGTGTGTGAGAGCATTTAGAGGGCGTTCATGCCAGCAGTTACTGTCTCAGTATCCATACACTAGACCCATGTCGCACTCTCACACTTAATCCACACACTTACGCTTAATCCACACACTCATAGCCAGCATATAATTCGTTTGTCTTTCACTAGGGACTTTGGTCCCCACCTATAACCTACTCTCAGTATCAGGTGTGCTCTGCTCCAGTCGACTGCATGGACCTCAAATCCCCTGATAACCATTATGCACTAGTTCATGAGAGATGAAAGACAACAAAGTATTGAGCACTGTTAAAAATGAGCTACATTGAAAACAAAGATACAGCCAACATTTATATCAAAATGTACTTATTTTAAGAAAGAATATGTGGATGTACAATTATGTAAGTCTAAATGATTTTTGGTGTGGAAAAGTGGAATGGACAACTTGAATTCTGTTGGGTTGGGAAGAACCATCATAGATGATGCAGGGGAGAAGGAGGGCACTTCTTTCTCAAAGAGAATGACATTAACTTACAACTGTAGTATCTGAGAGGTGACTGAAGCCCCTTAATCAACAAGGCTATCAGAAGGATAACACTGTAGTGTGCTGTGTGTATGCAGTGGCCATGCGTGTGTGACGGTGGGTGTGTTTGTTTGCACATCTGTATGAATGTTGTAGTGACCAAAGCTGGACAAGTGGACAGTCCTAGTCATTTGTGTTGAAGGACAATTTTATCAGCATATCCCTCCATATCTTTTCTAAACACGTTAGCACCAATAGACCATGTGGTCCAAGTTTTCAAAGGCATACATTTGCCTCATGGGTCCCCGGTCAATTGGCTCATTGCATTGATTGGTCAGCAAATTGCTCAGGAAGCTATTCAAACAGAGACATGACCAAGGTGTTGTCCCTCCCTCTTTTGCTCTTTCTCCAGACCCAAGGTCTCAGTTCTCAGACAACGTTGGGGCACTTTTAATGCCATAACTTGCTTACTTTGTTGTGTCCCAGCAAAGTGGAAGAACCCGCAGGCTTGAACCTTCCTTGCACAAACAGATAGGTGACAGTGAGTTGTCATAATGATCATTAGTGTTGGCTAAATGAATGTTGTGAAGTCAGGGCTTAGACTTGAAAGCATTTTGCACTCATCAAAAAAAAACAGAATGCATCTGGGCCAGAATGGGATCAGTCATGGTCTACATCTGGGCGAGATAGATTCTGTTGTCTGGTACTGTCTGATCTGAATTTCCTCCCCAACTCTGGCTGACTAGAACATTCTGGGGTGTTATACCAGTGATTTCACTGGCACCAGGGCTGCCACAGTCAACCCTGGACTAATCCCATTCATCTTTAGCCACTTGGCCCATAGACAACAGCAAAGACAACAGCTGGGGAAGATTTGGCCTAGAGATGGCCCACAGTCGTCTGCCAACTATGGTGCAGTTACATACTGAGTTGTTACTGAAATACCCAGGCTTGTTATACAATGCAAAGCCCCTCATAAGTTCAACTGTATAGGCTTTGCATTCAGAATCTCTGTCTTGCAGTGTCACAAAATGCATCTGTATCTTTCTGTGTGTGTGTGTGTGTGTGTGTGTATTGGTATGTTAGTCTGTGTGTGTCCATGGCTGAGTCATCATGGAGCTCCAGAGGGAGAGAACGGCAGTCTGGCAGTAAAGGTGGCTATTGATGGCACCCTCTGTTTTTACAGCTCCAAAACATATTCATTACACACTGTGGGGCGCATTGTAAGACAGTCAAGTATGCCCTGTCTGCCTCTCTTTTTTATGTCTCTCTCTCATACACACACACATGCATACACATGCATCTGTTCACTGTGCAAGTGCGTGCACGTGTGTGTGTGTGTGTGTCTTAACGTTCTTGGCGTTCGGCCATCATTCCCTGCCCTACCCCTGGTGTTAATTGCAGGCAATGTTTATCCCTCTGGGGGCTAAATTTACTGGTCGCTAAAAGGGCCCATACTTTGCACTAGTGGTGCTCAGATTTGGGAGGGGTTGAGTTGAGCTAGCAGCGAGAGAGAGAAAGAGACAGACAGACATTGCCCCTTTCCTCCTCCTCCTCTCCTCTCGTTCGTTTTCATTTCACCACATCCTCCACTTCCTGGAGAGAAATGGTGTGTGTGTGTGTGTCTGTAAGAGAGAGAGAGAGAGAGCTGTTGTTTTATGTTGGAGCAGCTGCCAGCATCCCCCCCTGAACACACATGGATGCATTAATGGGCACTGTGAAATGGACAGTATTAGCTGTTGGTCAGTGTGCACATTCACACAGTTGCAAGCAAAGGAGTTTGCATATGTGTGTGTGTGTGTGTCTTGTGTATGCGCAAGGTGGAGTAAAATGACACCACTTAAAGACACCACAGGTAAAAATGTCCAAACTCTTAAGAGCTGCATGTGAACTGTGTGTGGGATGCAACCAACAGGTGAGAGAGACAGTGTGTGTGTGTGTGTGTTGCAGTTCTGCTGCCAGAAAGAAGAGGATTTTGGGTCCCCATAATGTTGATAGTGTCCTCACAAGGACTCCTGTCAGCCCCTAGAATCATCCCCACTTTCCCCCTTTGCCAGTGCCTGTGTGTGTGTGTGTTTTGCAGTGGATGGTGAGGACATTATAGAGAGCAGTGCAGCAGTGAAATTGTAGTGCGTAGGCAGGCTTATAGCCAGGCTAATTGCATGCATCACCACCACACGTTAGCGTTTAATAAAAGCAGATCCAGTCGTTTTAAACTTCAGCAGAGTTTACACCTCAGTGCCAAACCCTTTGTATGTAATGAAATGTACCAGGAGGGGCGGGCTGGTTTACCAGGCTAATGAGAGTGTATCATACAAAGTGAATTCACAAAGGGAGCACACACATGGGAACAAATGAAGAAGAGCAATGGAAGTGTGGGCAGGCAGGACGTGGATCACAAAGGCAGGGAAGGCAGCGTCTCCTCATTATGATGGAGGTGGATGGGGGAGCTGTTGCTTTAGGTGCCTGCTGCACAGTGTTTGTCTAAGGCACAGTACCTGTGGCAAGCTGATGTGCATGACCACTTTCTCTTTCTCTCTCCACCCGTGTTTTATTTGAGAGGACAAACATCACACACTTGGCCTGGTTTGAGATCGACAGAGATGTCCCACCACCACCAGACACACACAAGCCCTCAACCGCGAGTTGAACCCACCCATTCAAATGTGCTAGGGTGTCCTGAGATTGCGCTTAGCAAAGAACTGGTGCATTGTCCCTTTCTGAGGCCCGTTTCTTGAACAAAATTTTATGCAAAAAGAGCAATTTTAAGAACATACAAATGTAAATATACATACAAATATATTATTTTTGTTTCTGAATATTTATATTCCCTGATTATGCAAACAGAGCTTGATGTAACCACGGTTACAACCGTCACTTTATTGTGGTGTGACCATGTGCAGTCTCCACTTTGTGGACCTACGCACGCACGCACAAACATATACACACACACACACACACATATACAACTGTAAAGAGGTGATGACTATTTGACAATGATGAGGAATAATAGATGTCAGTGCTCACAGAGCTCAGCTGAGTCGTCATCTAACCCCACACACACACACATTCTTGGCATGACAGCCCTTTCCAGTATGACCAATCACAAAGACCCTCACTGCCAAGGGCAACATCAGCTCATGTCAGACTAATGTCATTACACACACATACACACACTCTTTGCTATCTTTCAGACACTCTGTCCTTTGCTTTTCTTGTCTTCCACTTTTAGTTGTGGCTGTCAGGATGTATCCGGTGTTCAGAAAGATAATCATGATCACATATTTGATGTCTGCATTGTGTATTACTCTTCCTTTCAGGCCATTACATATTTTTTTCTTCCCCATCTCTCTCCTTTCTGGTGTAAAATTTTTAATAAAGAGCCAATCAATGCGACACATGTAGCCATCTCTTGGTGCTTTAGCCTGAGCTTCATCGTCTTAATATTCCAAAATAAAAAAAATGGTTCAGTGTATTCCAGTCAACTGTGGCATGGGTCTTTGCAAAAGCTCACATTAACACTTTTTTGTGAAGGATGATGTCATTGTTCTGTTGTTCGTGCTGTTAAACAGTTCTGTCAAGTAAAAAATCGATTGTTTCGATTGTTAAGATCTCAAATCTAACACAGTTCTAACACAGAAAAGATTTTTTAATATTAAAATAAAGCTTTGAAATGAATATGTTTTGTTTTGCGACCATGTTCTAAACTCAAGTGGGACAGCAAACATATTTCACAGTTGTAGAACAAAATATTTGAAAGGAGCTGAACTAAATGAATTTATATGTTCACCCAGTCAGAAGTGAATTTCTCATTTTATATGTTTGTGGTCTTCATCTAGGATTCTGCTCCTAAGCCTGATCCTGATTGATGTAGGCTATATTCAGCTGTGTTTAAGCTTGAGCTCTGTGCAACACTAAAGAAATATTCACATTTAGTTTGGATTAATACTTTATGGGATGACTTCACCTGTTTTAATGAATGGACACCATGATCTCTTGCCACCCTTCTTCTCTTCCTTTCTCTATTTTATTTCACAGCCTCCCACCTTCACACCCTCCCCTGTGTCTCTTTGGCTGCAGTCATACCCTAAGAATAATTCCTGAGGTCTATTTTGGAGAAAAGCGGTGCGAACAGAAGTGTGCTGGCGGGCCCTGACTGTTTTCATTTACAGCACATCAAGCATGGCTCAAATATCACCCTTGGCCCCTGGAACTGAGTGCCCAGCTTAGAGGTGGAGCTGCTCTGGTGAGGTCCTGGTGCAGGTGAATCCAAATAAACACAGGTGTTCACAGCTCACAGAGCACGGAACATCTCAGCTCCCTATAGATGGAATGGTAATGTTTAGAGACAGACACACAGAGAATTTAGGCCTAGAGTAGATTAAGTTTTCCTGAACGTATGAGTACAGTGTAGGTTATGAGTTTTTTTCAGTCATGAGAAAGGGGTAGTAGCAATAAAACCCAGTGTGTGTGTATGTGTGTGTGTATTCATACATATATATACAAATGCATGAGTAGATAGATAGATAGATAGATAGATAGATAGATAGATAGATAGATAGATAGATAGATAGATAGATAGATAGATAGATAGATAGATAGATGACATTTAGGGACAAACAGAGACGATAACAACACAATGAAGAAAAAGAGCACAGCTTACACATACTAATGTAAAAAAGTATAAAAAAATAGGCAGTATTGGCTGCAGTGCAATGTGTGTGTGTTTGTCTCTGGTTTATGTTTGCTGTCATGATGTCTGACTGCCTATTTAACCTCCAGGTGTGATTTTATGGACTGTGTCTGTCACAGCCATACGTGTCACTGCCTATTTTTACACCAAGCTCCTCACCTCAGAAATCAATAGCCCAGGAAAGCTAATAGCAGTCACAGAGACCTTGACCCAGCATTTCCTCATTTACTGCCTGCTCTTCAGGACCGATATCTGCCTTAACAATTGAACTCTCTTTTCTGATTGGAGGTGGGAATTAATTTTGTATAACCTCTGAAGTAGACCTCAAAAATTTGAATAACCGTATCAATGTGGTTATGAATGGTAGCCATGACAACTCTCGTAGCCAGATTAACAGTTAAATGACTTTTCCATTCGCTACCTTTTCTTAACAGATGCTATAAAGTACCAAATCAATTATTTATTTCGGTTGTTTATGCATATAAAATCAGATCATGAATACAAACGGGAGATAAAAGGGATAATGATATTAAAATGGATGTCTCTTACATAATCAGTTTCAGTAATAGTGCAAATAGCAGTGACAATGTCATCCATTTAATTCATAGCCCACTCCTTTTTAAAATGTTATAGACTTTTGAAACAGGTTTAGAGAAAGAATCAGTGACTGATATTACAGTGATAGTGATAAAAGAATGGTAGGTGAGACCTCCCCCATTTCAGAGGAATTATTATGCTTACCAGCTTCATGACAATGGTGCTTCAAATGATCTGAAGTAAATTGTGGTTGTGTAGAAATCCCAGCCATCCAACACAAGTCAATAAATAAATGTAATAAAATAACAAAGGAAAGAAAATCATAAAACCAAGCATCAATCACTTACTACCCACAACCTATCAACTTGTGTTTCAAATACTAAGGACCTGATAAACTTAAGTAGGTGAGGAGATCAGTTGGACCCTATTACCATTAGTGGTGAAAGTCAGCAACATCAAGCTCCTTAGTGTTTACATCACAGAAGACCTTACCTGGACGTGCACACTGACCAGATAGGAAAAAAGGCGCATCAATGTACTGTATTTGTTATCTCAGACCACCAAGTAATTTTCAGTCACCAAAAGACCCTATAGCCATCCTAGTCATGGACTGTTCCTGCATAAAATGACAAGTTAAATATAAGTAAGTTTTGAGTAGTTCAGGCTCATAGTAGATAAGGCTCACACTCATATCAGACTTCCGTAAACATAACATCCATGGGATAGCTATGATCTTCTCCACTAGGCCAGACTAGGCTTCAGGGCATGTGAGAGAGAGAGAGAGAGAGAGAGAGAGAGAGAGAGAGAGAGAGAGAGACAGACAGAGAGAGAGAGAGTGAGAGATAGATGGAGAGAGAGAATGTGGATGCAAGGGAATGGGAAAGGGGAAGTCTGGATGTGCAGACAGGATGCTAGTGGCCCAGGAGGAGCGGCTTTGAAAGGAAGTATAAATAGCATGTGGGTCATCCATTTCAAGCCAGAAACCCAGCGCTGTTGAATAATTTAAGGATTTCATGCAGAAAGAGAGAGAGAGAGAGAGACAGAGAGAGACAGAGATAGAAGAAAGGAAGGGAAAAGAGGAAGGGGAGAAACGGAGAGGGGAAAGGTAAAAGAGAACAGCAAAAAGGAAGTGAGATCATTGCGAGAAAAGGTGGAGGGAGCAGGAAAGAGACAGAGGGAGAGGGAGGAGAAAGTAAATATGATAGGCAATGAGTAAGTTGGTCTCCATAGAAAGGATTAATTTTGGATCAAAGTGTTCAAATCCTACTTCCACTTCTTCCGTTTGGAGCGTTGTATTTATGGTTTGTCCAGTCTCCAACCTCAAACACAGTGCCAATTACAAACAACAAAACATGCTTTGGAGTATCTTTATAGATTCAGAAATAGCTTTGATTAAGTCTGATTGTATGCATGCACATATCCATGGAGAAATGTAACAATCATACACATACATTCACATGCACACATACATGCTGATACACACATACGCATGCACACAAACACACAACATACACATAGACATGCACACACACACAAAGGCAGTGTGATTAGTGGCCCATGTTTTCTTGAAGCTTTTTTGGCTTTTGATCCTCATAGCAAAGAACCCCAGAGGAACTTATTAAGATTCCTTGTGGAACCACTTTTGATGGGTCGCATAGGGTCATCCTGACAGACTGCATTTTTATTTTATATATTTCCACTGAGCATATTCAGTGAAGATTATTTCATACATAGTATATTGAGACACTATAAATGTACTCATCTCACGATGATGCTTTCAGACGGATGGCTAGGATGAAACAAATGTGAAAAAGTGGCATTTCTTGACATAACCACATTCTTCTCAAAAAAGAGTTGATAGAACAGCGGATGTGCCAGTCCCTTCTTCAGAAAGTAAAAACCATGTCATGTGCAGTAAACACAGGTGAATTACCTAGTTAGCCAATCAGCTCATTGTGCTCATTAGGATCATATGTGGACAGGTTTTTACTTTTTAAGTTTGGCGGGAAGTATATTACTGTGAAAGAGATGTGTGTAGGACCAAGGATGCCTCAAGATCTGAAGGACTTGATCTGAAGTCTTGTACATTATTGATGTTGTCTGAGGAGCAAGCACAGAGCATGTTTTCCCCAGTGAGGAAATGGATGCATAAGTAAAGCAGATCTGCCAGGTGAACAAAGACTGACCTCAGCTCTCAAGTACACCCACCTACCCTTACCTCAACACACACACACACACACACACATACACAACATGCCATTCAGCAAAGTTAGAGCAAGGGGGAGAGAATGTAGCCTGGTAAACCAGCCCCTCGTACTTCGTTTCATTTTGTACAGAGCGTCTGGTAGTGCTGTGTGGGAAAAAAAAATCTTCCTGGAGATGGGTACTCTGAAGTTTAAAACAAGTGGCTCTGCCTTTACCCAATCACTAACGTATGGTCGCCACGTATGCAATTAGCCTATCTACACACTACAAGTCAAATGTAGCACATAAAGTCAACATCTTCCCAAACACTCCTGATTGGCTAGGGCAAAATTCTAGCTATTACAGCAATGTCAATGGCAGCACTGCCAGACCCTCTGTACAAAAGGAAATGAAGTACGAGGGGCTGGTTTACCAAGGTAGAGAGAATGGGCAGCATGGTGGCATAACAATGGGGGAGAGGGAGAGATAAGAAGAGAGTTAGGGAGAGACAGCAGCTAGCCTTGGGTAATGTCCAAGCCAGTGGCGTTAAAGTGAGTACTGACCTCTCATTCACCTCACACACATGAGTTGGCTTCACCCAAACACACACCCACAAGTACACACTCACAGGCACACACACGCACAAACACACGCACATGCACGCACACACACACACCCACACACATACATGCACACACTTAATATTCATAGCTCATGCCAGAAATACATATCCAGACAGAACAGCACACCTGCTGTGCTGTGCCAGTCAGAAACTGAGAGAGGAGGCGGGACTTATACCAGTGTCTGTCTGCCTTAGCCTGTCAATTAAAGCCTAGACAAACAGACCCTTTCCTGTCACGCAGGATGAGGTGTGAGACAAGCAAGACAGTGAGAAATTAGACTGGTATGAAAATACCAGCACAACACTAATGCACGCCAAATACACACACTTGCTCCACACATAGTCCCATGCATGTCAAAGCTAATCGCTACACTTACTCAGATCAGACAGAACATGGGATGTGTGTGCTAATATGGGACACACACATTAACACACATGTGCATTTACACACACACACTCATGCATACACACACACACACGCACACACACACACACAAACACACACACACACACAGACGTGCGCATAAGCCTGCTGTGGCCCTGTGTCTTTGACACACCCTGGGGAAAGAATGTGAAGAGCCCGGGGTTGTGTAAGACTGGCCTCAGATGGCTTCAGCTCCATTCTCCCACCCCGCCACCGTAACGTACTCAAACACACACACACACACACACCCTGGACAACAATCTACTACACTATCCAGGAGAACTACTGCACTGAAGGACTCTTTCATAACACTGGATAATCTTATTAGGACACTTTAATCTACATGGATTACAGCAAGGCACCTTATCAGGACACTTTTCTACCTTGTGGATTTTTATTATTATTACTAATTTATTTTACAGCTAAGTGAATGTTTGTACGTATGCAGATGTGTTCAATATGTTTGATATGTTTTGTAATGTGTATTATGTGTATGCTGTTTGACACCCTTATTTCCTTCGGGATCAATAAAGTAACTCTACTCTACTACACACCACATGCCCAAGACCAAAGAGCGGATGAAGCTTGTCGTAAATGAAAGCAATGTCTTGGAAAATACTTAGAAAATGCTTAGAATCTTCTTCCTAAAACATTTTTTCTTTCTTTTTTTTATCAAGGATGAGGATCCTTCTCTCTCCCTCTTTCATTTGTGTTCTGATGTCATTTTATCTTCTCCCTCTCCTTTATTTCTCTCTTTTCATTCCTGTCTTCACTTTTCATAGCCAAGGTCATATTATTCAGAGACCATGTCTGGACCCCCCCCCCACCTACTATCTCTGTCTTTCTCTCAATCTATCTCTTCTCTTCTGTCCTCCCTATTTCTCTCTCTCTCTCCCCCTAATTCACTTTCTGTCTTTCTCTGGCTGCGAGGCTGGAAAAACTGAGCTGGCAAGTTGTCTTTCATTCTCTTTCTTTCTCAATCTATCCATCTGGCTATCTGTCTCTCTGTGTCTCTCAGCACTTCATTTTCTCCTCTGTCCTCCCACTCTTCCCAGGAGTCATCTCACATTGTCGTTTGGTGACACCTCCAATTCCTAAGCACAGGAATTTATTTTCCCCAGTGTGAGGTTGCCTTCCTCTCCCTCTCTGTCCCTCTCTCTCTCTGTCTGTCTCTCTCTCTCTCTCTCCCCCCTCTATGTGCATGTGTTTGTCTCCCTTCCTCTCTCCCTCTGTGTGCATGTGTGTTTGTGTCTGTCTGTGTGTTGTTGTATGGTTGTACTGTATCATTGCTGCTTGGCTGCCCCTGCTGTAAATCCAGCGCTTGGTGAGCTCTGCTCACTCTCACCTCCAGCCTGGAGCTGCCTCCTGGAACCTTCTGGAAAGTCTTCACCATGTTGTGCGTTGGCACCGCACCACCGAGCCAACACTGTCTCTCTCCCTGTCTGCATATACATGTTTACAGAGTTCTGAAAAATTCCTTCCCCTCTCTCTTTTTCTCTCTTTCTGTTGCTATCTCTCTCTCTCTCATTCTGCCTCCCTCTTTCTTCCATCCCTCCCTCTGCTTTTTACTCTTCCTCCTTCACTTCCTCTCCTGCTCCCTCTGGGACCCAAACAGAGCAGCATCTAATTTCAGCCCTGTGGCCTGAGAGTGACAGAGTCCTGTGGTGGAGCAGTGCAGACCACAGAAAGCTGGGGCAGGCCGTATGGCGCAATCGTACATCAGCCCTGCGGAACAGCAAGATAGGCCCTGTGGCGCAGTTAGATAGGCCCTGTGGAATGGTAGCTTAGGCCCTGTGATGCAGTTAGAAAGGTTCTGGCCTTATGATGTGCTTGCATGGGCCCTGTGATGACAGGGTAAGGTAGACAGGGTAGATAATAATAATATAATAATAATATAATAATAATCCAAATGAGCGCTATAAAACGTACTCTTACATTTTACTTTCATTTGGTTTCCCTTTATTATGGACTTATAAACATTTTATGGACTTTGACATACACGTTTTGAAAACACGGACACAACTTGTATTTCAAACAGAACTTTGTTATGGCCAATGAAACTACAACAAACAATGAAACTATACCACTGAAATTAAGCTCATAATGGCATGATGCGTGCCATGCTGTGCATGTCTGTATTTCTCACCAGAGTTAGGATATTTGTTTTACACGCGGAGAAAAGTACAACGAGTAGTGTGCTTACCTGGAGTATTACTGATGCCAGCCAAACCGAACATTGTTACTGGCACTTCCTTATTCGCGCAGGAGTGTGGACTAGTGGACTGGTCTAGAGGGGTGTTTTGTGCCTGTAGGGCCTATTAGTTCTGATGTTGTTTGTCGCTGTATTGAGCATGTATTGGTAACTTTGTAATATGTAAAAATTGTTTATCACAGACAATGTGGAGGTGAGCTGTTTGATGGTGAAAATGTTTGTTTTATGGATTGATTGATATTGTACATGTTGGTTAACTCCTTCGGGGAGGAGTAAGTGCAGACATCCTAACCTCCACAAGCACACCGCGGAGCGCACCATCTAACCCCCCCCCCCCCCCCCCCAGTCGATGTACAACAGCACACCACGGAGCGCACCATCTTACCCCCCCCCCCCCCCCCCCCCCCCAAGGAGACGTAGAGCAGCACACAACGCTATATAATATACACATTAATGTCTCGCGTGTCTTGCTCGCTTGGTCTGGGTTCCGGGATATTTTATTCCAATTCCGGGCATCCGGGAGCCACTATCGATATGCGGGAGACTTCCGGAACTTCCGGGGAGACTTGGGATGTCTGTAAGTGGGAGTTGAAATAACACACAGTAATGATCGGAGATGGCAATATCCGACACGGAAATGTTGTTAATGTTTGCGGCTTGCGATATTACTACTGTACTGCCCTACAAAGACAATGTGCAGTAACTACGTGAACATTTAAACTGAGAAAAATGCCTCTAAAGTTGTTCCACTGCTCATTCAAAGATATTGTAGGCACAATAGTGGTAATGCTTTTATGTACCTTCTTAATAGGAAGAAGCAGGAGATTTTGTCACAGAAGAGGTCAATTTCCAGTCTAAAATCAGGTTTGACAAAATATGTAGTTACTGCCTTTTGGCTTTGTAGGGCAGTGTAGGTCGAGCGTGTTTCCTAGCTGATAAGTAGCTTCTGTTACATATTGATATAGTCCAAAACCGTCCAGGTTGTTCAGCAGGTCTTTACCATTTACGTCACAGCTTTTATTAATATGAATGTTAAAATCTCCCGTGATAATCATTCTGTCACAGTTTTTAAGTACCGTTTACACAAGGGTGGACAAGTCAGGTAAAAAGGTCGGTGAGCTTTTCTGCGGTCTGTGTGCGGGTGTAATAAGGAGCTGTGATCGGTCTTAACTTTAATCGCTAGGTACTCAAATGACATAAATGTGCCTAAATTTATCTCATTACAACTGAATTTATTGGAAAAAATGCCCCTGCAGCTGCAATTCAGTGTGTCCATGTTGGTGTTTTAATTTATAAGATGTTTAAGTGTTTACAGTAGTATGCAGCTGTTTTACCGAGCTAGCTTGATAGCCTAGGATGCTAGGTGGCGTTGTGCTATAATGCTAAAAAAGCTGGGTGTGCAGTGTATTTAGCACTAATAGTCCGTGAGCCAGAGGGGTTGGTCGTTACCGAAAAAGTGGCAAAGGCTACCATGCCTTTTCTAAAAGCCTGGAATCTCAGCTTTTTAATGATGTATGATGGCCATCTGACAAGAGTAGCTGTTTTGAGTTATCACACATAATAATAAGGTACATACTAAGGTAGATATACATACTAAGGTAGAGAAAATAATGCGTATAAATCAAGCAGAACACTGACATAGCTGAAGATCTAGCCTATATTGGACATTTTGGAATATTTCATTTTGTTATGTTAGGTATCATTTTAGACAGGAGACTGGGCTTTCATTTAAAGCCTTTTGTGAACATTTTGGATAAGTACAGCCAAACCTGGAGCTCTGGAGCAAACTTTTAATCACACATTTTCCTGCCATTTCCGCCTAAGGCCGTGTTCAGACGGGATGGTTTTTTATAACCGAAAACACCTGCCCCGGGTGGTTTTTGACGAGAGAAAAACAGCCGACAGGGCGTCTTTTCCCCCTTCCAAAAAAGCACCGAGCGTTTTTTATCCCCATGACAACGGGGATAAACATTCTCAAGCAGCTGGAGCAAGCGTCTGTCTGTAGTAGTGCTACATAGTGTCAACTGTTATCGCTATTGTAATTTATAGTCTACAATGTCGCGAAATAGGAAACTGGCCCTTATTTTGGCATTAGATGACAGTGAGAATGAGCGTTCCCGTCCTTGGGTGCACGATATTAATGGAAGACGGCAGCAATACGGCGCTTATCACCTGCTCGCTGAAGAGCTACGACTTGACAATGCCCGTTTCATTTCTTTTTTCCGACTGGGCAAGAGTCAGTTTGAAAGCCTCCTGATCATTGTAGCGCCTGCAATCTGCAAACAAACCACCACAATGAGGCCAGCCATAAGTCCCCAGGAACGCCTTAGCATCTGTTTGAGGTAAGTCACCCCTTGTAGCAACCCTTATACCGTAGCAACCCTCGCTGGACATTGACTAGCCTACGTGCATTAGCTTACTTGTAATTTGTTATATTACTCCATATTATTAGGCCTATTCCATTATTCCTTTTAGTACCATTATTATATTTCTTGTTACGTTTACTATAAGCACTTTGGTCCTGGTGTATTGTGTTATAATAAAAAAAAAAAGGGAATAGCCTAGTAACTGCTGTCATACTAAATTGTACTTTTCTTTGGGTAGGTATCTGGCAACCGGTGACTCCTTCCATTCCATCGCTTTCCACTTCAGGGTTGGTGTAAGTACTGTGGCAGGAATCATAAAAGAAGTGTGTGGCGCAATATGGAGCTGCCTTATGGAACAGTACATGCCTGTCCCAGACACCCTGGAGTGGAGGAAGATTGCAGCTGGGTTTGCAAAACTGGCCTTCCCCAACTGTATAGGTGCGATGGATGGGAAGCATGTAGTTATAGAAGCACCTCCAAACAGTGGCTCTGTATACTACAATTACAAAGGCACCTTCTCCATCGTCCTCCTAGCTGTAGTGGATGCCAGATATTGTTTCAGGCTGGTTGACATTGAGGCTTATGGTAGCAACAGCGACGGGGGAACCCTGTCAGCCTCTGCCTTTGGGACTGCCCTACGCCAAAACACTTTGGGCATTCCGGAAGACACCGTCCTTCCAGGGGCAGAATATCTTGGCCCGATGCCCTACGTGTTCGTGGCTGATGAAGCCTTCCCTTTGCGCCGGAACATCATGCGCCCCTACCCAGGTTACAACATTGGGGAGAGGAAGGTTTTCAACAACCGCCTGTCACATGTGCGTAGGATGGTTGAGTGTGCCTTTGGGATACTGGCTTCCCAGTGGAGAGTGTACCGCCGGGTGCTCTGTGTCTCCCCTGAGGTGGCAGAAGGTGTGGTGAAGGCTACCTGCATGCTGCACAGTTTTATGAGGTGGGATACCAGCATTGCAACGGCATTACCATCTGAAGCCGCCACATCTGAGTCATCAGAAGGCCTCCAACACACACCACGTCTTGGCGCCAATAATGCAGGCAGAGAGGCTGTGGCAGTGAGGGAGAAGTTTGCTCAGTATTTTATGACTGAAGCTGGGCGAGTTCCCTGGCAGGATACCATCTAGTTCTTGGAAGAACAACACAACAGCTCTTTTAAGAGCTACCCAAAGCCTCTACTTAAAAGCTGTTCCACCAGTGATTCATTACTCATTGTCTTACAGGTATTAAATTACAAAAATTCCATTTATACCAGGTCTAATTCTGTCTCTCTCCTCCTTACAGTTTGCATAATAAACAATAACCTAAGTACAGAGGCCACTATCTTCACCGGAGGCCCAGACTAGGACTGCTCTCTCTTTCCCAGGGACCCAGGGACTGTCACCTACTCTCCAACGATGTTCACATACACATTATGTACAGACCACCACCATTCTTCAATGCCAGGACCAACTCTCTCCTTCCCAGGGACCGTGTGACCTACCCTCCGATGGCACCGTCATGATGACCCTCACAAGAATGCTTCCCCTTCCTTAATATTAAATTAAATTCCATAATGTAAATCACTGTGTGAGTTAATAAGAAAGAAGCAGTGTTTCATAAGAAAGAAGTCAATGTTTATTAATATTGATATTTAATTTAGTAATGTAAATGATATTTATTAATATTGATATTTAATTTAGGAATGTAAAAAAATTCGTAAAAAAAGAGTCATCCTGGGAATTCTGTCATGGAAATAAAATACATGACAATACACATCATTACAACAAACAATGTTTTCACCTCAGCCCTTAAGATACATTGAAAACAAACTCTGCATTTTATATATATATATATATATATATATATATATATATATATATATATTCTTAAAATGCAGAGGCCTATATATATATATATATATATATATATATATATATATATATATATATATATATATATATATATACACGGCAATTGCCTCCGCCAGTATTTAAAAATAGTCCTGTATTTACAATTATCAATTAACGTGTGCAGTGATAAGCCTACATTATCTCAAGGTCATCTACTCTCAGCTTACCATACGGTTTAAAATCATCTCTGCTGTCTCACTCTCTACTTGGCAGTTGCTTGCTGTTGGCCTGTCCTGAATATATGGCTCTAAAAATATCAATATGTTTAAGTATTTCCAGGACGTTTTGGGGCCTCCCACTGCCCCACTCCGTCTCTCTTTCGCCTCCTTCCTCTCTTTGCCGTATTTCCCCCTGAGGTACTTCCACTTGTCACGACAATCTTCCCCTACAGAGCAAAAAGTATAATGTAACGGGGGCTGTGCTTAGCAACAGCCCCATCAGCTGTGCTAACTTCAGCTGATAGACCATAAACGCTAACGGTTAGCCTAGCTTGTGATGTGAGCGGATGAAAAGAACTGAAATTAATACTTACAGCTGTGTCCCAAAAGTGTCCCAATCGATCTCCACACGGTCTCCTTGTGGTAGATGTTGTGGTAGAGTTTGTTAGCCATGTCGTACAATTCAGTGTGCTCACTCACGAGTACCACCAGTTGTTCCGTTGGGATTTTCGACTTTGTTTTGGCCGCCATGTTTTTTCTTTGAAACTACAGAATTTCAGTCTTTGCCTTCACTGTGACGCAAGCTGTTGCTCATTGGTCAGCTGTCAAAAAAGCACCTAACGTAGGGTGCTTTTTTCGGTGCGAGTTCAAAATTTTCAACTTGAAAACCATCCGGGGTGGGTGGAAAAAAAGTTTTAAAAACCACCCAGGATGTGTTGTAATTTCTGTAAATGGGCTTAGAGTCTGAAAGTCTGTGTGACAGGAATAGAGAGTGTGTGTGTGTGTGTGGGCCTACTGCAGACTCAGCAGAACGGCTGACAGAGGAAACCTACCTAGGTGTATGCTATGTTGGGAGTCACCTTGTAAGGATAACGAGTGTAAATCCAGCGTGTCTGAATTTGGGCACTAGTTAATCTGATACTGATGTGTTTAGTATAAAAGGAGTCAGAATAGAACTGAAGGTTAGGATGGCTAGGAGATGCTCTGTTGTGGTCAGCTTCCTCTCGATGAACACGAATAAAAAGACCTGTTGAGCAGCAAAACCTCCTCCAGAATCATTTCTAAGAATTCACGACATATTTGGCGTCACGAACGGTTTGCGTTTCAATTGGATCCGTCTCCCTCTTGGGACGGGAAGCCTTTGCTTCCGTACTGATTGGCTTGGGTGAGTTACTAAATTAATGTATTTTGTTATTAGGATTTTTTGGGTCCACCGCCCCACGAACTTGTGTGGGAAATAGGAAATGTTCTGGAGGGTTTTTTGTGTGTTCATTTTTTTGTCTTCATCGATTAAATATCAGGTCAAATGGAAGAGGATTTTGTTGTCTGTCTGTGGCTGGTCCACGGGCTGATTACGCGTCCTTTTCTTGTTGCATGACTCAATATTGTTTTATGTTGTGTCATCTAACTTTATTCACAGGTTTTAACTGTGTTTTCGTTAAAATTGTCTGTGTCATTGTCTTCGAGCAAAGTCCTGTTTTGCAGTATCCTTTATTTGCATGTGAAAGGATACTGTGCTTGTCAGAGGCCACGTATCTCATAGCTTAGTTTAACATAGGACCGACAGAGGAGACGTGGGCCACCAGTGTAAAGATGAATAATGAGATAAGAGATAAGCGCTAGCCACGGCTGGGTTGTCGTGATGTAGGGTTTTGCAATTAATCTGTCTGTTTGGCGCGCCTTGGTATGATCCCCACGGTTTTGGTCCCTGTGTAAGACTGGCCCGCCACATAAGCCCCTAATCCTGGATAAGGTCTGCTGAGGTTGCAGCCAGGTCGGGCCGGAAAAAGAGAAGTAACCCTAACGTCTTCGTAATAAATGTGTCTGAATGACGAGACTGTTTTCTCGTGATGCGAAAGTTTTGCTCATAGGATGAATGCTTTCTGTTTCATATGAGCGTTAAATCTTTCTGAGTAAGGATACTGTGCTTTTGTGAAGCATAGTACCTTACGGTATGTCTGTATTAACATTTGTATTTCCCTGCCTTCAGAGTTCTAAATACGCATCTTGCCTGAAAAGGATGCTGTAGGTTGACGCCTCTCTGGGGTCGGAGGTCGCTGCTCGACGTGTCTTGTCTCCTGGTCAGAGGCGCCTGTGCCTGCATGCGCCCTTTTGGGTGGTCTGCTGGGTATCTTTAACGTGGATGGAATGATTTATGTGTCGCCTCAGGTCTGTGGTGCTGGAAGTTGAGGTGTGGCTGTTTAGCGCGAACAGCTGTTACCTCTCTTCTCGCTGCCTTGTGCATGAACAGCGACAAAATCATTCAGGGTGTTGTAATTTTATTTTTTAAGACACTAACTCTTTAAGTAGTCCAGCTATTTCCTTGCTGCATAGCTGGAAAGTGGGGAGAACGGTGAAGTAAATATTGACCTATATATATATAATATATATATAAGAGAAAGAAAGATATAAAAATAAAATAATAAGAATAAGAGGAAGTAAAGTGGAGAAAAGTTTACAATATAAAATATGTTGTAATAGTTATAATTGTTTATTTCAGATTTGTAAAACGGACGGATTTGAAGAATATTGCAGCTATTCGTTTGCCTTGGGAAAGGACGACAGGGACGAGTGGTAATTAAACATCTCCAAACTAACCTTTTTGTGATCTTGCACAGGCATAGCGAACAAGGTGACATCTAGCTGTAAGTTGTTTTTGTGGTGTACACGATAGCGGTTGTTAGATTACTGTGCTGTAGAAAAATGGAGGAGAAGTATACAAGGGAATTGATGCCGCTTGAGCAAGTAATATGTAAAAATAGGATTGCTGAAAAGCAAATTCGAAAAATTAGTGCTAAATGGGAAAAGCGTACGAAAAAGGACTGTGATCCATGGCCCAAAATGGGAACGTTAGATCTTAGGATTTTAGTACAATTAGAAGGTAAAATCAATGACTATAAATGCACTGATAAATCGAAGGTTCGGCAAATGAAAAGACAAAACGAATTAGACATATTAAAACTGTTTATTGACTTAGCTATGAGCGCGCAGCCTAATATGAAGGAGTGCGGAGTAGCTATATTTAAAAAGGACGCACCAAAAGAGGACGTGGGAATTAAACCACCTCCGTATAACGATGCAAAAACGTTGCTGCCTGTATTATACAAAGATGCTGGGGTATACCCTCAATTAAAGTTTAAAGGACGGATAGATGTACCTGAAGAAATGGTTCCACCTCGCGAAGAACTCTTGCATTGTGTACAAGATGTAGCAGCAAGTGTTGTTACATTGGCTGATCAGATTAAAAATATTTCGCCTAAAATAGATAAAGGTTCAGTATCTCCGTCTCACGTTGGTCAAACCTCACGACGATGCGCTTCACCCTCGATGTCGCCTGACAGAGCTCATTCGCTTCCGATAGATGAGTTAACGGAACAGCTGTTAAGACAGCAAGATCATTTGCATTTGAATGACTGTCATTTAGTCCCACCTGGTCACACTGCAGCGTCGACAGAAAGTACACGTTTACAGGAGTTAAAACAGAATGGAGAGAAATTAGTCTCTCCTACTGTAATTTCTAAAAGAGTTCATTATGGATTAGATGAAGAAGATTGGAGTAAAGTTGAACGACGTCGATGCATGATTGGTGATGATGTTTTAGAAGAAACTAGGGAAGCTGATTTTGAAATAGAACAAGAATTAAAGGAGCTTGCGCAGGATGTACAGACATCAGCAAAAAAGGTTAAAAGTGATGCTGATTCGCGTAATCGTGAAGTCATTGGCCAATTTTGGAAAAAACGGCGTACTGTTTATGCTAAATTGGAGAAATATGTTTCTATAGCCAAAAAAGGAGGTCTGTCACCACCGACTATTTTAAACCTTATTGATACTATTAAACAAGAACGCTCCAGAGTAGAACTCGGACCATCTTCCTTCGAGTATTCGAGGGATGTCTTGAGTCGTCAGCTTCAAATTGAGAATTTGACTCGATTGATTCATACAGCTATAGAAGTGTATAAAAAGTGTTGTGGTAAAGCCGTCACTGATGATGAACTGTGTACGCTTTCTGTGCAGCGTGGCTATTTGAAGGGGCAGACGCCGCAGGGTGCATCACTCACTGTCTTGTTGCAGGATCAGAATGAGGCCAATGTTGAGAATTTGCATAGTTACGTTACCGCTAGCACAGATGAGGAGGAGGAGGACGAGGAAGATGATAAAGCAACATTAATGGCTCCGTTATTATATGACAAAATGAAAAACACCCTTGGTAAGTTAAGGGATGCAAACACATATAAGCAAACACTGACATCACTTAAGAAGGGTTTAGTTAAGAACATTCATCCATTCGGTACACAAATGCCCATTATTGTTAAGGGATCGGGTTCGCATTACCAGCCATGGGGACATTCTGACGTACAGGGTCTTATCTCGCGTCTGCCGTCGTTGCAGGAGGGTGCGGGTGCATGGATTATGAAATTTGAAGATCAGACTGAGGGCCAGACACTTGCCCTTGGGGACATTAAGTATTTGCTTGGAATTATTATCGGCAAAGATGCCTTGACTGATGCATTGCGCAAAGTTAACTTGGCTTCGATAGTGGGCGATCCCACAACTGATGATCTTTCGTTTACAAACTATCGCACCAGAGTCTGGACTGCCTTGCGAGCTGCTTATCCAAATCGCTGTCCAGCTGCGGCACTAACGTTGGACAAGCTAAAGTCTGAAGAAAACCCTACAGCCTTTATTGAATCTGCGAATGCGCTTTGGCGTTGTCGCTTGGAGTCTGACCCCAATGATAATGAACTGAATAGGGGGCTTTTCCGTCATGCTGTTTTAGACGCATTGCCAGCTCCTGTAAAGTCCCAGCTTGAGAGCGACTGGCGACTGCTCACAATGTCAAAGGATGAGTTTCGACAAGCTGTCACTCATTTTGTTACACAGTACAGAAAGGCTGAGGGTAGGCGTGATCAACAGGACGCAGAGGCACAACGAAAGCTCCTTATGAAACAACTTGAAGATATAAGACATTCTAAAAAGGCACAAGCAACTGTGCTCGCTAAGGACGATACTCCAGTTATTGTATCTCCCACTGTCTCTCCGAACTCATTACCATGTGTACCACCTGTTTCACAGCCCCAACTGCAGCAGGAGTCACCAGCTGCTTGGCAACCACGCGACCTGGTAGCCACGCCTTTCTTGCGAAGGGCCAGAGGATGGATCCGTGGAAGAGGCCGAGGTAGAGGCTTTGCACAAATGAACCCTCAAAATGCTCAGTGCTGGACTTGTGGAGGTTATGGACATCTCTCCTTTTTGTGCCCAAGTCGCCAACAGCCTGTAGCGGGGGTGGGCGCAGGTGGGAATACTGTGGGTCAGGATCAGTCGCCAATGGTGGGGCCTGTAAACTTTGATCCCAGAGGGCAGTACTGACTAGTTTCTGAATCAGATACAGTCTGTCAGGTAACGCAAGGACCAGATGAGGAACCACATATTTCAGCCATAATACAAGGACATACACTATCAGTATTAGTTGATACTGGAGCCACTTACACTTGCGTTAATAGTTCTCTTGTTCCACATATTAAAAAGGATAAGACAGGGAAGGTTGCTAGAACTGTAGGTTTCTCTGGACGAGTCCAATTACTTCCATTTTCAGAACCAGTTACAATTCAAGTAGGAACACATACCACAGTTATGCCAATATTGTTGTCTCCCTCGACTCCTGTAAATCTTCTGGGCCGGGACGCATTGTGCAAATTAGGCCTAAAAATAGAGTGTACGTCTGAGGGGGTGTCTGTGGGTGGCCCTGTAGTACGGATGTCTCTCTTAGCACAGGCTGATGGAGAAGTGTCTCGTTCCTTATCAGTGATGCGTCTTTATTGGATTTCTAATTTTGACGTTTGTACATTGGACCAGTTATGGGAAAAATGGGAATGTGTTATTAACGAACACAATTCCGAGTTACGTTTTTCTTATTACCCTGTACATTGTACTTTGAAAGTTGACCCCTTAATGGATGACTCTGTTGAAAGTAAGTGGCAGCAAGAAGTGCCCGTTCAGCAGAATTACTCTTTGTCAATTAAAGATATTGTTGTTGGACCCGAAGGAGTAGGGATGTTTGTCCTGCTCGCTGATGAAACGTTAGTCCAACCTTTTGACGTACTGCATACTGTACCTCACATTGTTCTTGCTACTGGTAAAGGTTATCGAGTAAGGCATGTAGGTGACATGATGATGAGAGCATTTTTAACGACTTGGCCTTTTATTAGTAAAGGTTGTAAACTGATTTCAGAAGATGGTGTACTTTTAAGAATTTCTGAGGAATTGGAACTCAGAGGTACGCCTCAGATAGTGGAATTAGCTGACAAAAATGTTAACGATAATGAACGAAGTGATTTCGATATGGAAATGAATATACAGGAATGTCCTTTCAAAAACCCTTACTGTTTATATTCAAAATTTCCAGGAGTGGGATACAGGTGTTGGAAAACACAGTGGCATCAGCCGTTGTCTGTATTAGAGATGAGACGACTTCAATATGACCAACCGTATTCACCGTGGAAAATGATGTTACAAGCTGAGGGAAGGACTGATTATAAGGACAAACTTTTAAGACAAGTTCCGGACTGCGTCTGGCCGACAGATGACAGTGATTTAGGGCTCGTTAAATCTGCCAGTCCCGTTGAGTTACGTGTAAAACCAGGTGCAATTTTGCCTTTCCATCGCCAGTACCCTGTTTCGCCAGAAGCAGCAGTTGGATTACGTGGTATAATAAATAACCTTTTGAAGGCTAAAGTAATTGAACCTGTAAATAGGCCTCTTGCTAATTCACCAATTTTTGCAATTCAGAAGGCGGATAAAGTTAATTGGAGACTTTTGATTGATATTCGTTCGCTTAATCAAGTATTGGAAGATATGCCTAATTATATCGCATCACCAACATCACTTTTGACAAATGTGCCGCCATCTGCAAAATACTTTTCTGTTTGCGACCTTGTATCAGCCTTTTACACAGTTCCGTTAGCTGAAAACAGCAAGGGATTGTGTGGATTTAAATACTTGGATACCTATTACCAATACACGCGTCTCCCGATGGGATTAAAAATATCGCCTACGGTGTTCAATCAGGTATTAAAGGAAGATTTGAAACATCTTTCCTGTACTAGTACCTTGTTACAATACGTTGATGATTTAATTCTATGTTCACCAGATGCAAAAACATGTGAAAAAGATACATTGATGTTATTACAGACGTTGGCAGAAGGCGGTCATAAGGTGTCGCGAAAAAAGTTGCAGTTCGTTGAAACCGAAGTGACATACTTGGGACGAGCTATATCGCAGGGACAGCGTGGTATAGCCCAGGATCAGATAAAAGCAATAACACAGGTACCAAAACCACAAACAATTAAACAAATGATGACGTTTATTGGCTTAGTTGGGTTTAGTAGTGAATGGATTGAGTGTCATGAGTACAAAATAGCTCCACTTCGCGCAATGATTGCTGCCGCAACGGCAGGAGGATTGCATAAATCTTTAACATGGACTATTGATGGTGAGCAGGCATTTACTTTGATAAAAATGGAACTTCAACGAGCACCCGCTTTAGCGCTTCCCAATTATGAACTTCCTTTTCATCTTTATGTGGCTGTTAAAAAAGAGGAAGGACGAGATGCTTACATGACCGGCATGTTAACTCAAGCCCAGTGTAAAGGAAAGGCCAAACAAGCGTTAGCATATTATTGTTCTAAATTGGACGATGTGGCTCAGGGTTATCCACCTTGTTATCAGGGTGTTGAAGCTGTTTATATGGCATATGTTAAAGCAACGGGTATAACAATGGGATGGCCAATTACGATTTACACAGCTCACGCCATTTCACAATTGGTCGAGCAAGGAAGGTTTTGTTTGACACCTCAGAGACAGTTAAAGTACAATGATTTGTCTTTTTGTCCAGATGTTACTATTAAAACATGCGATATGGCAACTAATCCAGCGGATAGGATTCCTTTGGATTATGAAGGAACGCCCCATGAATGTGTAGCAGATTCTTTAGTCTTTTCTAAATTACGTGCGGATTTAGAAAGTGAACCTCTTGAATCTGGTTTGGTGTTTTTCGTGGATGGTTCCAGTCATAATTATGACAATAAGACGTGTGCTGGATTTAGTGTTGTCCAGTTAAAAGAAGAAGAGACGTTTGAAGTCGTTATGTGCATTCCTTGTAAGCAACCTTGTTCAGCTCAATTGGCTGAATTAAAGGCTCTTACTGAGGCTTGTTTATTAGCCGATAGTCAGCACGCAACTATCTTTACTGATAGTGCATATGCACATAATGTCTGTCATGTTCATGGAGCCCAATGGAAACAGAGGGGGTTTAAGAAATCAGATGGCTCTCCAATTCAACATTTGGATCAAATACAACTGTTATTAGCCGCTATGATGTCACCTGTTCGTCTGGCTATTTGCAAGTGTCGGGCGCATAAAAAGGGGGATGATTTAATTACACGGGGCAATGCCCTAGCAGATGAAATAGCAAAGGATGCAGCATTAAAGGCTAGAGAATTTGATTCACCATGTAAACGGGGAATGATGCATGTATTACATTCAACAATTCTTGATGGTGCAACTGAGAGTGGAAAATCATCAAGAAAGGTTTCTTGTCCGTACTCATGTCCTTATGCATATACTAACTCGTGCAGATGGTGTAAGTTGTCAAACACACCAGGACATTTCCATGCCAGCGAGCCACTTTGTTGCGCATTGTGTCAACGTGGCAGCTGTCCGGAATGTTGGGCGTATGTATGTGAGTCGACGTCAGAGGTTTCTCCTCGCCTTGGGGTTCAAGCACCTTTGCATGTCTTACAGCCTAAACCGTCATTGGATGATGTTATTCGTCTTCAGCAAATCGCCTCATTGGTTGAGAAGTCTTCATGGGAAGACAAGGGCTCAACCAGGGGACCGGATGGAGTATGGCGTAACCACGAAGGATTTATGGTTGCTCCACTAACATTGCTTGGAATGCTGATCTCTGATGTGCATGATGTAGGCCATGAGTCTAAAAGGGAGGTGTTAAGAAAAATTCGTGCCATGGGATTTTGGTCTCCGTGCATGAATGATATGGTTGACCACGTATTGCAACGATGTTCGATCTGTCATATGCATAATATCAGGAAGGGTATTCCAACTAATCCGTTGGCTGGGTTTCCAGTTCCCGAAGGACCCTTTAAGCATGTGGTCATTGATTATATTGATATGATTAAAACAGTAAAGAGATATCGTTATGTACTGGTAGTGGTTTGTAGGTTTTCGCGATGGGTTGAGGCTTGTGAAAGCCCGGAACAGAATGAAGCAACAGTGATTAAGTTTTTCACACGAGAGTTAATTCCTCGTTTTGGAATACCTGAAATTATTTCATCGGATAATGGAAAAGCGTTTACAGCTAAAACATGGGCTAAAATAGGTCAAGCATTGGGAATTAAGCAAAAGTTTGGGTGTGTATATCACCCTCAGAGTCAAGGTATTGTTGAAAGAGCAAATGGTACTTTGAAAAATAAAATTGCTAAGATTTGTGCAAGTACTAGTCTCAATTGGTTGGACGCACTCCCCATTGCTCTTATGCATATGAGAACTCAGGAACATTGTGTAACACATTTAACTCCAGCGGAAATGCTTTTGGACGACCAATGCCTACACCGCGTATTCGTGGGAATGGCAGAGGACCTTCATTAGATCAGTTGAAACTTGAAATTAAACATTATTTGGAACAGTTGCTTAACATTCATGCCGCAATTCGAGATCAAGCCGTTACGCATGAGGAAAGACGGAATGCTACTAACGAAATGCCTGTCGGAGTGGGGGATTGGGTTTATATTAAGGCTATTAAAAGAACTTGTTTGGAGCCTCGTGCTGAGGGACCATATGAGGTTGTACAGGCTACTCCAACTGCTGTACGAGTTAAGGGCTCCAAAACCTGGTACCATCTGAATTTATGTTACAGAGCACCTTCCCCACAGGATAAGGACCGACCATACTCAGTGAAAAAGCCTTCTGTTCGCTTAAGCAGCAATGGCGAGGGGCATTCGCCAGATGCGACGGATTCGCAATCGTCACCCGCTGACGGAGGGGTTGGTTCAAGTGGTCAAGCTGGAGGGTTGGACCAGAGTGTTCGGCCTCTTAGCGGGCCTTATGATAGTAGCAGGTATGTTTCTGTTCCTTCCGATTCTGATACAGCCGAAGGATTGGGGGATACAGCCTCAGTTGACGTGGATAAAGGAAGTGAACCAACAGGCGGTCACCACGCCCCCGCGTCAGGAGCAGACATGCCCTCCTTGTCGCAAAGGCGAGACGAAATCACCACCGAAGGTACGGAGGCCGGTCCAGAATCCGGTTCCGATAGTCAATCCGGGGGTAGCTCCGAGGGCTCCTGTCCCACCGAGCACCCTTGGACAAGAGGAGTCCAACTCGACCCTCATCTCCTCTATAACAACCCAGAGTCAGCCATCCCATATCGCTATGAATCTCTCAGTAATGAGTCAGCCTGATCAACGTCTCCCCCTAGAGGATAATGTTGGTAAAGATAAAGAAGCATCATCTGAATTGATAACTATTGCTATTGAAAATGATGTTACTCCACCAGTTTCACAGTATGGTTTTGTTTCATGGGAAGAAAGAAGTGTCAGATGTGTTTTAGCTATAATATTGGAAAATATTCAGGCTGAAAGTCTTGAACAAACCATTAATTGCTCGATCCAGGTGTTCTTCAAAGAAACTCCAGATTTTGTACATATTGTAGAATTAGGTCCAAAAAATGGTCGCCAAGTTCAACTTTGGCAGGCTCCTGGTGTGGATCATTTCTGTTCACCCGAAGGTCCGGTTGCTGAAAGCATTAATGTGCAACTGAAGTGTAAGAAAAATAAGTGCTGGACAGGTAAATACGTTGTCGCTGCTGATGAAGTTATTAATTATCAATTAGGAAGCCGTGCTAAAATTAGGTCTGGTACACCCACATGGGGTAGTGATAACATAAATTGTCCTTTATTGATTGTCATTCCTGCACCTCACCGACATTTCGATGCTGTAGAATACTATGATCAAGAATGTAAAAAGTGTTCTCCAAATCCTACCCAGTGTAGACATGAATTACCACATGTGCGTGATTGTTTACAACCCTTATCTGTTAGTGGTTATGAATGTTTGGTAGGGTTAGGAACTTCTAATTTTGATAATGTTAGACGAACTGAAGTACGACAATTTGCTGTTAAGCGTCGTGATCTTTTTAAATCTAAAGCTTGTGAAAAGATGAGTAAATGGCCGGAAACTTTCCCTTCTACTATCAAAAAGTACAAATTAGGTGACGGATTTGATTTTGATTGCTATTTGCGTGAAGGAAAAGAAAAAGTGGGAACATTTCAAGGTCGTTGTAACATTACTTTCGTTATAGATCATCCATATCAGTTAGTTCTTCCAAGGGTTTCAAAAGCAGAATCAGACTACCGTCAAATTTCAGTATCGTTATAGGCCTTATGTTCTTCCTATATCTATGTTAGAACATCAAAATGTGTCTTTGGCAGATTATTGGTGGGCGTGTGGCCCAGAGTGGGGGTTGCATAATACTCTGCCAAAAGACTGGGATGGTCTTTGTGCACGTGTCACTGCAATGCAGGATAGTTCAATTGTATATGACTTAGAGACTAAAAATGCATCGTATGTTTCATCTGGGAATTATTCAACTCACAAAAATAGAGTGGCAAGAGGTGTTAAAAAGTATGAAAAGGATCCAAGAGTGTATTTGGATGCAATAGGTCAACCTAAAGGAATACCTGCAGAGTATAAAATAAGAAGTGAAATAGCAGCAGGATTTGAAGCAATTATTCCTATGATAGGAATTGGTAAATTATGGGAAGTAGCAAATTATCTTTATTACAATCAGCAACGATTTCTTAATTACACTGTCGAGGCACTTGAATCTTTGGGAGAACAGTTGGATGCCACATCCAGAGTGGCTATGCAAAACCGTATGGCATTGGATTGGTTATTAGCCAAGGATGGGGGTGTGTGTGCAATGGTAGGCCCTCATTGCTGTACTTATATTCCAAATAATACAGCAGCTAATGGATCTTTTTCTTTAGCTATGAATAGGTTGAAAAGTCTGAGTGTTGAACTTGCAGAAAATGCTGGTCGAGATACTAAAATTGATCAGTGGTTTGATCATTGGATTAAAACAATTTTTGGGCCTTTCAGTGCATGGTTTGTTAAAGTAGCTGCTTTAATTGGAGCCATTCTTCTCATTGTCTCCCTTATGTTTTGTTGTCTTGTTCCCTGTCTGAGAACCTTGTTCGTGAGAATAGCGGCAGGACAAGTTAGATCCCAGATGGTCCTGTCGGGGCTGGCTGACGAAGAAGAAGAGGACAATGATCGAGACGAACGGGAAATGCCAACTGCCCCTCCCTATGTGGTTCCGGATGCTGTTCTTCACCAGGTAGCGGAATTGCCGCTTGTTGTTCGAGCTCAAAAGCCACAGGACCGTGGTGAGCTTGAGTGGAGAGCTTGAAAGGTTGCTTTTTGAAGATCGAGTTTGGATTACCAATGTGGATTACCGATTGTGGATTACGAATGGCATCGCGATAATGGAATATATCATGATAAGCCTCAAAGGGAGGAGGCTTTGAGAAAAGAAGATTTTTTGAGGAATACAAGGAACTGTCAACCAGCCCTGGCAGGAAGGAGCAGTACACACTTAGACAAATATAGAGTAGATTCGAGAAACAGTAACCTATATATTCTGGTACACTCATTGCATAACAACATGAAATAAAAATTCACATACTTATATGCGTCACACTTCATAAAGATTGCAGAACAGTAACAACAATAAAAACTGACATGCACATACACAGAAAGGAAAATTCATTGAAAATGGCAAAGTTCTATTAATATTTTCTCTTTCAGGATTATTTTGGGACTTTGATAAGAATGACTTTGCATTAAGTAGCATGATATTTGGTGTGAGTACTTAGGAAAATAGTTGCATGAATTGTGTGATAAAGGAGAGTTTTTCGGAATATTCTGAAAATCAAAGTTATGGAGCCTTCTGAATGATCAAAATGATATCAGAATGATGTTTGTGAAATGTTTGGCATCGAGAATCAGACTAGGGAGAATATACCCTTAGACTCCAGGTGGGAGAGTCAAGACCCAGACCCGTGGATCCACCTAAGGTTTCTCCCATGTATTGTTGCAAAAGTCATGAAAAGCTCAGGTCAAATACTGTAAGTGGAGTTTTTCCTTGCCCCTGTTGGTCTGAGGTCTCACTGGTTAAGGGATATTCTACAGATAGTCAGATAAGATTATCATCTGAAAAATTTGGGTGATCGCATGGTGTGTGTGATAATGATGTGAAAAATGCTGTTTCGAGAAGCATAGGCTTCCGAAAAAGGGAGGAATATGTTGTAATTTCTGTAAATGGGCTTAGAGTCTGAAAGTCTGTGTGACAGGAATAGAGAGTGTGTGTGTGTGTGTGGGCCTACTGCAGACTCAGCAGAACGGCTGACAGAGGAAACCTACCTAGGTGTATGCTATGTTGGGAGTCACCTTGTAAGGATAACGAGTGTAAATCCAGCGTGTCTGAATTTGGGCACTAGTTAATCTGATACTGATGTGTTTAGTATAAAAGGAGTCAGAATAGAACTGAAGGTTAGGATGGCTAGGAGATGCTCTGTTGTGGTCAGCTTCCTCTCGATGAACACGAATAAAAAGACCTGTTGAGCAGCAAAACCTCCTCCAGAATCATTTCTAAGAATTCACGACAGATGTTTTCTTAAAAGCACCCTGTACCATAGGAAAATAATGTAAACCATCCACCGAGGGCTGCAAAAAAAACATCCCGTCTGAACATAGCCGAAGTCATCTTTTGTCTTTTAATACTGTGTACCAGGGAGCATCAGAGAAACAAAATCCAAACACTGAAATACTGGCATGACCCTAAGGATTCAGAAAATGTATCATTTACCCATATTATTTGATTTGGAGGGGGTGATCTTTGGTCTTATATCAGACATGGCGTTTGAGAAAATAATGCGTGTAAATTAAGCAGAACATTGACATAGCTGAAAATCTAACAACGGTATAACAAATAACAAATGAGACATGGATTCCTATGTTTTAAGGTGTGGTAACCCCAATTATGACATTGCCATTGCTGTAAAAGGTCAGGATCATGACCTTTAAGCATGGTCAATGACATTCTTTCTTGTGAGTGTATGTTTGGGTGTGGGAGGGGGGTTACAGATAGACATGTTATGTGTGTGGGCGTGTGTGTTTGTGTGTGTGTGTTTGGGTGGGGGGGTGTGTGCGCATGTGTGTTGTGTGGGGCAGGGAGTGGGGGTTTACAGACAGACATGTTATGTATCTGTTTTATATATTGTAGTTTTACTTTTTTGTGTATAACTTTGTTTTAATTACCAGGTACCATGCTTCTTTTGGCAGGGTGACTACCAATGGAAATTTGCCTTTTGGCTATAATTGGGTGCATTTACATTTTATTTGTAAAATGTCCATTAATGTACAATGTCCCTCTATGACAAATATAGGAAATAATAACAATAATAAGAATTTTGTGACATTTTCTGACACATTGCATCTTTCAAGGCTACGACAGTCAAACTCCTCGTCGGAATCCTCATCAGAGGAATAGGATTGTTCTTCATCAGCAAAGTCATCCTTCTGGTTTTTGCACTGTCTTGCATGGCATAGGTCAGTGCAGAGCAAGTTGTTGGCAGCACACTGACATGATGGAGTGACACAGTCCCTCTTGCATGAGCAGGACAGAAACTCAAGTTCTGCTTGTGGACCAATGGAGACATTGAACCAGTCTATGGAGAGCTGCAAGTCACCATCTTGGTCCACCCTAGACCAGCCATGCTCAACTGGGGAAGGAACTTCAGGGGTGTTTTCAAGGCATCTTCTCCAGATAGCACCTTGATAGTTAGCTCTGAGACAGTGCTTACTGAGAGAATCTGAGCATGGAGGTAACTGCCAGGATTCTATGCCTCTCTTTGTTGGTGGTTCTGGACTTAGAGCTGTACATTTGACATGTGAACTCCTGTAAGGCTGCATACAACTCAGGTGTCATTATTCAATCTGCCCAACCTTCTGAAAGGTCTCACAGAACTTTTCATTCTTCTGAAGAAGTTTTAGGGCTGACACTTTACCACGACCTGCAAATGCACTCACAGTGTCACAGCCTGTGTATGCGTGTAAACCAGGCAAAGCCTGACACAACTGTGAACCCAGACAACGAGCGAGTTGTGAGATGTTTATGTAACTGGTGCGATTCTTTGTCCCCGTCTTCAGGAACAGGTCACATGTGAGTGCGTCACTGGTAGCTAGGCTTGTCACCAAGACATCAGTGTCATCAGACACAAGGATGACAGATTTGTAACTATTCTTTGCCCCACTCTTTGAGCAAGAAGGTAGCAAGATTTGTTTTGTTGTTGTTGCTTTGTAGGAATTTCTTCCATTGCTGAACTCTGTGCCCTGCAGTGATCTGTTTGACCTCTGTGCCTGAGTCTGCACCTCTGGCCACTCTCTCTATGTGTTTAATAGAAGCCTGATTATCTACATCAAAAACAGCGTCAACACGGGTGCTGTGACTTGCTTCAGCTAGCACAGTGGACAAGACATAGTCTGCAATATCAGCAAATGTGTTGCCATCACTGTTTAGCTTCTGAACAAGTGCCATGCCATCTATTACGCAGGTAGAATTGAATGGCAATGATTCAGCAACACATAGGAACTTGAGCAGTTGCTTGGCAAGTGAGGATTTGCAAGTCTTCCTTACATTGCCATGTGGTGAAGCAAGAGCCCACAGAAGTGGTCAGGTTGAGCTGTGTACTTTTTTCAATCAGTACCATCTGGGCAAATATTCGATTATCAGCTTTGAGGATAACTTTTTCATTCCCAGTTTTGCATGTCTTTGCCTTTCCCTGCATTGAGGAGAATGTTTTCAGTTTCATCTTGGAGAGAGGTGCATGGAACTGCTTTGGAGGAGGATTACTCTCAACAGCAGCAGAGAAGGTTCTGTAAGCATTGATGCCAATGGTGTGTTCATTCAGAAGGTCTTCAGCAACATCTGCTGGTGCAGTACTTACTAGATAGAGAAACAAGGGACTCACCACCTGCAAATGGATTTATCCAACTAGAATCCAACAGATCCACAATGCTTGTAATGTGTTCTTCATCTTTGGCAATTCTGCTTTGTCCAAGATCCTTGTGAGAACACTCTGTTGGAGTCCCAGGGAGCTTTTCAATATAGACAGGTAAGTGCTTTTGTACTCAGCAGTAAGATAATATCTTGAGACAGCTGCTGGGTTCAAGCTGAACCCTTTTGTGCCTCCAGCTGTCTGAGTGTCCCGATTGACTGTTTCCTCTAGGGTCTGGTCAATCGGAACCCTGCCAAATGTGTTTGTTTCACTCAGCTGGGCCGAAAAGCCACCTTCACAGAGAAACATGTACAGATCTGGTTTCTCATGTTCAATGTGGCTCATCTCTGAGTAGTAAGCAGTGAGTGACCTTGCATAATTCAGATGATCATAGGCAAAGGTCCAGGGGATGATTGATTGAATGCTAGCCATGTGCAATGCCCAGTTTCCTTCATGTGATGCCCTCCCAAGGTTTAGTACAACCTCCACCATGTCAATATATGACATCCAGAAGCTGGCCAGTGGACCTTGCTGAGACCTGAGATGCTGCAGGAATTCATAGAAGTACTGATGGACCTTTCTGAAGACTGTACGGTCAAGTGATTCTTCTACAGCGGTTGATGATATACCCTCAGAAAAGACACTCAAGTCTAGGGGCAGAATATCTAAGAGATTGTGGACATCAGGATGGTTCTCTGTGAACCACTGGGGAAACTGATTCCAGACCAGCCTCAGGAGGGCTTCATACATGATTTTGTGGAATCTCAGAGATCTATTGTACTTATGGCCATCCAAAACACCACTGACAGATCCCTCGGCCACAGCTCCAGATTCAATGCGTATGTCCCTTAGGCCTGCAGCCTGGAAGCGCTTCCCAATCACACCCAAGAACATACAGATGGTGTGAAAGACTCCAAGTCTTGGCACAATGTTGGGAAACCTGCCTCTATGTGCTCACAGAATTTCAATTTTTACAGTAGAGAGCCTGATGAAAGGTAACTGACATGTTGCTGATGTGTAAGGAAGTCATGATTTTGTTACTTTGAAGGAGAATCTCATGAACAGTTGCCATCTGGGTAGCTGGGGCATTGATGGTTGGCAGATAGCTGACAACACTAGGAATAACATCCACAGAATTTAATGCTAAAATGTTGTAACCTGTCCAGCTAAGGACCAGCAGCAGAAATATTGTACGAGCAGCAGATTCAAACTGAGAGGGCCAGTGAGAGTGAGCTCAGGCACAGAAGAACCGTCTTTATATTCGACAGTCAGAGATGACACTGTTGGTGGAATTTTGAATTATTAGCCAATAGACTTGTGGGCCCTTCAATGGGGAGGAGTCAACAATTCCATAGTCAGCACCGAGTGGTGTATAAAGAGAGTGAGGACATTTCATTATCTATTTCCATCTATTTATCAGTATTTTCTCACCCGAGAACAAGGCATTCATTTTAACGTAAATACCATGAATGTGGGGACCAGATATAAATTATATGTGATGGATATATATCAAGGACCCTTTGAACTATCTAAAAATGCTGAATAACTACTTTTTCAAAAAAATATTTACTTTCAACCAATTGGGCTGTTAGCACGTTAGCTGTGACTGTGTGTGTGTGTGTTTGTGTGTGTGTTAGAAGAGGACCCCGATCAAGGACCCTTTAAACTTTTATCTAAAGATGCTGAAAATGCTGAATAACAACTTTTTCTAAAAAATATTTATGTGAGACTTTCAACCAATTGGCCTGTTAGCTGTGAGCACGTTAGCAACTCGACATATCAATAAATTAGCCTATAGTACACTACTGTTTCTGTCTGTGAAAAAACGCCATGTCTGATATAAGACCAAAAATCACCCCCTCCAAATCAGATAATATGGGTAAATGATACATTTTCTGAATCCTTAGGGCCATGCCAGTATTTCAGTGTTTGGATTTTGTTTCTCTGATGCTCCCTGGTGCCACAGGATTAAAAGACAAAAGATGACTTAGGCGGAAATGGCAGGAAAATGTGTATGATTAAAAGTTTGAAGAGCTCCAGATTTGGCTGTACTTATCCAAAATGTTCACAAAATGAATCGAAAGCCCAGAGTCTCCCGTTTAAAATGATACCAAACATAACAAAATAAAATATTCCAATATGTCCAATATAGATCTTCAGCTATGTCAGTGTTCTGCTTGATTTATACGCATTATTTTCTCTACCTTAGTTTACATTATGTGTGATAACTCAAAACAGCTACTCTTGTCAGATGGCCATCATACATAATTGAAAAGCTGAGATTCCAGGCTTTCAGAAAAGGTATGGTAGCCTTTGCCACTTTTTTGGTAACGGTTTTCATATTTTGAGGCCCTGTCTCACGGTCTATAATGAACAAATGTGTGTGGTCAAAGTATTTTGACTCGGGTGCAGCTAAGAAACTTTTAAACACCGATGGTAAAAAGAAATTGAAATAGGCATTTGTAAAAACTTTGTAAAAAACGTAGCTTTTTTCCTGGATAGTTTCTTTCTAGCTTTGTATGGGGTAACGTTTAAGTGGCGGTCATAGTACAGTTATGGTCTCTCTTGAGCTTTGTCCCTAAAAGCAGTAGCTGACTTGAAAGCATTGGCAAGGGACTGATGAAATGACTGGCATAAGCAGCAGGAGTTCCTCCAGTAGCCAAAGTGTGTAGGCTTACCTGGGAAAGCAGGCTATCTAAGGGAATTCGGGCTTCACAACCATGAGCCAAAAAGAAAGGTGTAAAACCTGTACTTATGTGTGTTACTGTTATAAGCCAATGCAATTTGGGGAGCCAATGCAATTTGCAAAATGGGATTGTCATCCCATTCCGGTCCTCCTTGATTGTACGATTATAACGTTCCACTGCCCCATCACACTGCGCATGATGTGCATGTTTTGATATGTATTGTTTAAAGATGCACCAGGCGACAGAAACTGCTGTCTGGTCTTTCAAGGGGTACAGATTGACAAATTTAGTGTATAAATCCATCACAACAAGCACATAATGATGTCCCTTTGTGGACAGGGGTAGTTCTGTAATGTTGGCAGCAACAATCTGAAATGGACGGTCAGGAGATATGGACACAAGAGGGGCTTGAGGACGGGGGACAGGAGTCCGTTATGACTGGCAAGCTAGACATTGAGCACAATATTTTGAAATGTCAAGGGACATATACGGCCAGTAGAATACGCGTTGTGCCCTATCAAGTGATTTGGTTAAGCCAAAGTGACCAGCACCTGGGTGACCATGAATGTCATGTAGTATATCAGGGATGAGGGACATAGGAATCACCACCTGCGCTGCCCCATGAGGGGAGAGTGTATTCCGGACATGCTGCATAATATTCCCACCATTAGTCACTGTGAGGCGATTAAACTGAAACCACATGCGCTTTCCTCAGGTAAGAAGAGGCACCACGCAACTGCCATAATGGTGGTCGTCGGCCTGCTGTAATCCATCTCCAGACCATAGCAAGATCTGGATCTGACTGTTCCATAGCCCACTCAATCTGTACATGGTTGGCAGTCATGTGACTTTGGGTCCAGGCTGACGCTTCAGTACCGTCAGTCTGAGTGCTAGCATTTAAAGAGTGCAACAAGGACAGCTGAGGGGGGCAAGGACTTTTAGTGAGGTCAGCAGGCGGACGGTGAGACATGGCATCAGCATTTAAATGTTTGTGACCATCACGGTGAATAATACACCAATTGTTCAAACTGGTCAAACCACCCCAGTGATGGGCCATCACCCTCCTCCATTCAGTAGCCCATAACCCCTCCTCCATTCAGTGATGGGCCATCACCTATTCCATTGTGTGGGCTATCAGCTATTCACCCGCTGAACCCCCGCTGATCAGGCTCCAATAAATCTGGTAGAGCCCTCCAATCACTCCCCTTCACACCCGGTAGAGAGGCCTAGCCACCAATGGGCTGCTCCCAGCAGCCTCTGCTGGGCTAGCGATCGTTATCAGCTGGACCCCCGCTGTGGTCAGCTGTTAAAGGTAGCTGCTCAACTCAAGGTTTCAGAGCAAGTCACGCATCGGAGGGACAGAGAGAGACTTCAGCCGGATCCAGTCCTTTCCTTGGACTTCCTTTCATTCACGGACGTTTCAGGATCCCGACGTCCATCTCTCTCTCCTCATTTCTTCTTCTCTTCAACTATTCATTCATCCGTGCGTCCATGAGAGAGTGAGTTCGCTATTATTATGTTGTTACTGTTATGTCATGTATGCTCGCTGTTCTTGTGTTGTTGTTGTAGCCTCATAGCATCAATGCCTGCAGCGCGAGTATTTGTCTATTGTTTACTTATCTGTTAGATGTTCGTATCGTCCTGTATGTGCATAATACTAGTTGTTACTTATTCTCCATGTCGCTGTATTCTTTGGAGGGCACAGCAGATACTTGGCTGCTTGTTACAGTGTACAGTTCAAGAGCTCGCGCCATAGTTAATCTCTGTGTACGCAGACACGCTGTCGCGGGGCTTAAAGACACAGTACCACTGTTACAGCTAGTCATTCATTCATTCACTGTTAGTCATGGTTTACATAGCTACTGTAGGCAGTTATGTTCCTTCATTTCTGGTCTAGGTAATTGCTGTAGGCAATTATTCATCACTCCTTGTATATATTGTATATATTGTGTTTATTACTCTTGTATTATCCCTTGTATATTTGTATTGCTTATCTTTTGTATTTCTTGTTTTATATTTCCAGTAAACCACGGTACACGGTTTCATGGTTTCAAAGCCAATCAGTTTCCTCGTCCTTTCCACGGTTTCACTGTTCATGAGTGGTGTGTGTGTCTTCACTGAGGGACATATAACTCTTGTTCTGACCGGACAATCTGTGGCGATTATCGTATACCTCAATCAGCCCCTCTTCATACAGCCCTTTTTGGTTTAGTGTTGGTTTTCACCACCCCCCTTTTTACACCAATCATAGAGGTCTAGTTCCACCGACAAGCGATCCCTGCATCCAGTTGGATCTTGGTCCAATGGCAGCTTTCGTAGGCCTACTGAAGGCTTATGGTAAGTGATGATAGTGAAAGGATGACAAGCAACATAATGGCGAAAATGACGAACAGCCCACACAATGGCCCATAACTCACAGTCAAAGGTGGACCACTTTCATTCCGATGCTGAGAGGAGATGACTAGCATATGATATGACGTGTTCTCTACCATCTATCTGCTGAGATACCAAGTACCAAGCCAATGGCATGGAGTGAAGCATCCATGTAAAGGACAAATGGAAGAGAAAGATTGGGGAAAGCTATAACTGGTGGTGATGTTAATGCCTGCTTCAGTGTTAAGAAAGCATCATCAGCCTCAGATTACCAGATAAATGGTACCTCTTTGTGTGTAAGTCGGTGTAAAGGATCTGCAAAGCGTGCAAAATCCCGAATGAAGCGCCTGTAATATGAACACAGACGGCAAAATGCTCTTATTTGAATGGCAGACTGTGGAACTGACCAAGTAGCAACTTTTTCTGTGTTTGCCGGGTCAGGCTCAACACCACTGCTAGAGACCTTATGACCAAGGAATGTGACTGAGGGGCGAGCAAGATGACATTTCGATGGCTTCAGTTTTAGACCAGCAACACAGCAAAACCTCTTTTAGGTGTTGCAGATGGTGGGTGAAGTTCTGGCTATGGACAATTATGTCATCTACGTTACGTCATGATATATCTTTCCCCCTTACCACCAGTGCTCGGAATACAGTGTGCTTGGCTCAGTCAGATAATTTGCTCCACCAAATTCCTCCCCTTATAACCCACCATAGGAAACGTAAGCATAGAACCACAGGCTGCATACCTAACAATCTAATTCATATCCAGCTCGGGCGCTGGGTAAATAAGACTAAAATCGTCATAAATGCTGCTGTCCTTAATGTAAGGTCCCTCACCAACAAGAGTTTCTTTATAAATGATTACATCTCGGAAAATAAACTACACCTTATGTTCCTTGTGGAGACCTGGTTAAAAGAAGAAGGGGCTGCCATCCTTATTGAAACCTGTCCCCCTAACTATAAATTCTATCAATCGATAAAAGACAATAAAAGGGGTGGCGGTATAGCTGTCATCTTCTCCAATAAACTCAGCTGTAACGAGATAAATTTAGGCACGTTCACGTCATTTGAGTACCTAGCGATTAAAGTTAAGACCGATCACAGCTTACTCCTCATCATGCTATACAGACCGCCAAAAAGTTCACCAACCTTTTTATCTGACTTCTCCACCCTCGTGTCAGCGGTACTTACAAACTACGACAGAATAATTATCACGGGAGATTTTAACATTCATGTTAATAAAAGCGGTGACTCAAATGGCAAAGACCTGCTGAACACCTTGGACGGCTTTGGGCTACATCAGTACGTAACAGAAGCTACCCATCAACTAGGAAACACGCTCGACGTAGTAATATCGCAACCCGCAAACATTAACAACATTTCCGTGTCGGATATAGCCATCTCCGACCATTACTGCGTCTTATTTGAATTCCCATTTATTATACATAGCAATAGAGAGACCGGTGCAACCCACAAACGATGCATAAATGAATCAGCGCAACAAAAAATCACCGAACTTATTAGCTCCCGTGACCTCCTCAATGGCCACAAATGAATGAAATGGTGGCTGGCTTTAATAGCAACCTAAAGGAAATTTTAGACGAAGTTGCTCCTTTAAAAACAAAACACAGCTCACGAGTTAAAACCTCACCATGGATAAATGAGTCAGTAAGAGAGAAAAAAGGGCAATGTAGAGCAGCAGAACGAGCATGGAGAAAATCTAAATTAGAAGTCAATCGTATAATCCTTAAAGAACATATTATTACCTATAACAATGCAATACGCACAGAAAGAAAAAACTATTTATCAAAAATTATCACAGACCATCACAACAACACACGAGTATTATTCTCTACAATTGAAAAAGTACTAAATCCTGCGCCAGTCTGTGATATGCTTAGTCTAGCCACCACTCCAAAATGCGAAGAGTTCGCAGAATACTTCACAAACAAAATACTAGCTATTAGAGCAGAAATCATTCGAGACCCTAACTACCTACAGGATGCCCCTATTAAGGAACCACCGACCCTACAGACTTTTAGCGCCATTACGGAAGACGATCTCTATAAACGTATTAAACATAGCAAGCGGTCAACATGCAGCCTTGACCCTATTCCCACCTTCCTTATGAAAAATAATTTTAACTAGGCTATATCTCCACACCCCTATTACAGATCATTAACACCTCCATTCTCACAGGTATTTTCCCAAGCGCCTTTAAAACTGCTGTAGTGAAGCCATTGCTAAAGAAACCAAATCTCAACTATAACACACTAAATAACTACAGACCAATCTCCAACCTCCCATTTATAAGCAAAATACTTGAAAAGGCTGTCTTCTTACAGCTCAACCAATTCCTTAATGAAAACGACATCCTAGAAAAATTACAGAGACTGCTTTAACCAAAATAGTAAACGACCTCAGACTCAGTACAGCCACAAACAAAGTCTCTGCCCTAGTCCTCTTGGACCTAAGTGCCGCCTTTGACACAGTTGATCACAACATACTACTATATCGTCTCAAAACTTGGGTGGGCCTCTCAGGCCATGTACTAAAATGACTTGAGTCATACATTGCCGGAAGACAATTCTATATTAGTTTAGGAGATCATATATCTAAAAATCACGACGTACCCTTCGGTGTTGCTCAAGGCAGCTGTCTTGCCCCCCTCCTTTTCTCATTATACATGCTACAGCTGGGCAACATTATCAAAAAACATAATATAGACTTTCATAGTTATGCCGATGATACACAACTTTATATCTCAGTTGAGCCAAACAAAACCACAGCTCTACAGTCTTTAACCTCCTGTTTGTCAGCTGTCACGCATTGGATGAGCAATAACTTTCTAAAGTTAAACAAAAGCAAAACTGAACTACTACTTATCGGCCCTAAAGACAAACGGGAAGCTCTCCTCCCCAGTCTAGGCAACCTAAACCAATATGTCAGAGAACAGGTAACTAGCCTGGGTGTCATCCTTGACTCTGACCTAAGCCTTAAACCACACATCAACAAAGTTACTAAAACAGCATACTTCCATCTAAGAAATATAGCAAAAGTTTGCCCCTTCTTGACCAAGCCAGATGCTGAAAAACTTGTTCACGCATTTATTACAAGTAGATTAGACTACTGCAATGCCTTGTTTACAGGCCTCCCAAAAAAATCAATTGAAAAACTACAGCTTATTCAAAACTCGGCTGCAAGATTACTAACAAAAACAAGAAAGATGGAGCATATTACTCCTGTACTGGCTGAACTACACTGGCTACCTGTATCCTATAGAATTGACTTCAAAGTACTACTACTGGTATTTAAAGCTGTAAATGGCCTTGCCCCATGCTATATTGCTGACGCATTATCCTCTTATACCCCTGCACGAGTTCTTAGATCCGCTGATGCCGGTCTCCTGAGGATTCCAGAAGCACCATCCAAAAGGATCGGGGAATCGGCCTTTTCATACTACGCCCCAAAGACATGGAATGCCCTACCACAGCACATCAGAGAAGCAGAATCCATCGACATCTTCAAGCGACAACTAAAGACCTACCTATTCAACCAAGCCTACACCTAACTACTCAGACCAAAGTCCCTTCAGCCAGACTCCTCCGCCCAGACCAAAGGCCCTTCAAACAGTCACAGACTTCCCGTTACCAGCCCCGGCAGATGGGCTACCCTGGGAGACGTGGTTCTGCCTGAGGTTTCTTCCTAGAAAAACAGGGAGTTTTACTCACTGATTCCTGAGGTTTCTTCCTGAATTCACGCAAATCCTCACCCCTGTTGCTCCCTGGGGACACTAACAACCGACTGCGCCTAAATGAACTTTCCTCGTCTAGTGCCACTGGTCTGCAAAGACTGCCGACCTATGTTCACATAAGAGCCCACATTAACAGGGCGTTGCATAGCTCTAGCGCCACTGGACTACAAAGATTGCTGACTAGGGCCTACAAGGACTGCCTACCTGTGTTCATGCAAGAGTCAGTCTGCTACTGTATTTATCTGCTCCGACACCACTGAACCGCAAGAAATGTTGTCTTGTAACAACCCTGCCAAACTGTAAAGCACTTTGAGTTGCATATTGCATGTATGAACTGTGCTATACAAGTAAAGTTTTATTATTATTATTATTATTATTATTATTATATTATTATTATCTAAATAAATAAGACAAATGCTCCAATGTAAACCACGAAGGACCAGCTCCATGAGATGCTGGAAACTGGGAGGGGCATTTGACAGGCCCATGGGCATCATACGGAACTGGTACAAGCCTGCACCGGTGGAAAAGGCCATCTTTTCCTTGTCCACTGTGTTGAGAGGTATTTGCCAATAACCAGTTGTCAGATCAATTGTACTAAAAATCCGAGCTCCTGCCAGTCTGTCTAAGTTATCATCAACCCGAGAAAGTGGATGTGAGTCTTTTATTGTAACTGCATTTAAACGGTGGAAATCTACACAAAAACGGTGTGTTCCGTCTTTCTTCCAGACAAGCACGACTGGTGCTGACCATGGGCTACAGGATTCTTCAATGAACTTATGCTCCAGAAGCTTCGCCACTTCCTGCTGTAGTATTGCCTGAGTTGCTGGAGATGTTCTGTAAGGCCGCAGTTTAATGGGTGCAGAGTCACCTGTATTAATGCTGTGTGTGATTACATCATGAGCATGAGTACTAAATATGTCTGAAAACTCAGTCAATAGTCGTCGCAATTGTGACCGCTCTTCGGAGGATAAACAATAGTCCTCCAAGGGTACTGGGGGGGTTTGGGATCCTGGCTTGTCACCAACGGCGATCAAGGACACTATTGCGTATTCATCATGTGGGCGACTTATAACTGCAAAGAGCTGACCTAACGGGCATGCGCCAGCAATCATCCCGAATAGAGGTAAGTGTCCTAGCAAAAGCCAAATTCAGAGTATGAGGACAGAGTGAGTGAGGCTGGGAAAGGGGGACTGAGGTGTTATAAAGCTCCAGACAGGCCAGGGGCAAATTCAGTTTTGCATGATGTTTTGTAAGAAAATCCCATCCCAAAATCACTGGATGGCTGGCTGTGCAAACAACATGAAATGTATGAAGCAATGTGACATCACCTATGTGTACAGGAGCAGAGACCGCACCTAAAATGTGTAGGAAGTATCCGGTAACTGAGGAAGCCAGGGTAAACGACTTGCTGATGGGCTGAGCGGCGTGAGGTCTGAAAATCCGCTCACAGTTCAGTGATTGCAGCCGTTAAGTCAGCAATGGCTGTTAAAGCAGGGCCAGGTACAGTGGTGTCATCAACAGTCACTGGCATAACGGGAGAGGGAGAGGCTACGAGGTAACTGACCCCTTTCACACTGAGTTGCAACTTTAAGAGCTGCTTCCAGAGTTGGTGCACCATGCTAGTGGATTTTCAGCTGAAGTGATGAGTCCAGGCCAGTTACAAAACGGAGAAAAACTTCGTGTCATAGTCCGGAAAAGCCTCAGCCACCAAGGTAGTCAGTTCAGCAGCATAAACAGCAAGGGGGTCATTTGGCTTGCGTGGGCGTGCATTGAGATATGTTTGAAATGAAACACATGCACTATGAAACACAGCGCTCAGACTAGCTTTGGCCCTATCATAATCGTTTAGGACTTCAGGAGAGAGAGTCTGCCAATACGAAAATGCAAAGCCACTAAACTTTGCAGGCAAAAGTTTAGCTTTATCCAGTGGAGTAGCTGAGACGGCTATCGCAATTTCAAATCTTTGAATACAGGAGTGAAAGGGCTCGGACCCATCCCCAGAAAAAGGAGGAGGGAGGTCAATCCGAAAAGGCAACGAATTCATGCCTTGCCCTTGAGGCAATGGGTTAGCCGCAGCTCCGTTGACTTGAACAGCAACAATTTCGTCGTCCGACATTGAAAGCAAAAAAAAAAAAAAAAAACGTCAATAGCAGTGGAAAATAGGTCTTGCTAACCTTCCGACTAGACTTACCATCTAAACAAAACCCAAACCTGCTTCAAAACACACCAAAAATGTGTTTGCAAGTCTAAGTAGACAAAAATGTTCGTGTAAGCAAAGGGGGAAAAAAAGAACCCAGCCAAGTGAAAAGGGAAAAAAAACCTCACCACCACTGCTACCAGTGTAATAGTTAACTAGTGGGTTCGTTCACTCACGCTCACACGAACTTGGTTGGCTCTTTGGTGCAGGGAACTACTTTTCCACTGCCAACATAAACTACTGGGCTGCTCACCACTACCGCTCTAACTCTCCTCTGTCCTTCACTCAACCCTCCAACAAAACCGCCACAGGAGCCTAATTTCTGTACCAACCTATATTCCCTCCCTTCAAAATAAAAGTCTCTGTAGATTCCATGCTACAGCAGTAGTAACTGACCCCCATGCTGCACTAAGCAGAGTATGTAAAGGTTATCAGTTGTTCCTGATGGCTGCAGTACAGGTAAATAGGCACTTAAGTGAATCTGGTTGATTTAGGTCAGTGGTTGTATTATAAGAGTTATTATAAGATCGTGTCTAAGTCCACACTCTAATTAGCCTTATTACCCCCATTACTAGGCTACATAGCTACACTACATAGCAACACACACGAACACCATCACATCAGAAACTTTATTGAGAACACATAAAAAACATATCCAAACGAACAAAAATGGAGAAATTTCTGGTCAGGACTACCACCAAAGCAGCCGATGCACCACCAGCTGCAAAAAAAAACCAACCTTTGAAAATATGATGAAACATACCTGCAGTTTGGGTTTACAGTCACGGCTAACCAGAGACCCCAGTGTGTGGTGTGCGCCGAGGTGCTAGCTAATGACAGCATGAAGGCCTTTTTTTTTTTTTTTTTTTAAAGGTATGTTTATTGATTTTTCACTTTAGAAAAACATAACACAATCACAACAACAACAACTAGAACAATGGCTCAGTTGAACACACACAAACATAAATAATCATTATAAAAGGACAAAATAATGACAGCTGCAAAATATTCATATATAACAATGTTCAATGATCTCTATCAAACCCCTGTATCATAATATCAGATACACTAGGGTCTAAGAAGTTCAGATATGCTTCCCAAGTCTTGAAGAACATTTTCGAAGTTGAATGTAATACACAGGTTAGGTATTCCAAAGGTATCATGCCAGACAGTACATCATGCCAACCCTTAATAGTAGGCACTTTGTCACTGATCCATTGCAATAAAATATTTTTTCTAGCTGCAAATGTCAGAATGCAATAAAGTCTCTGGTTCTTCACCAATGGAGCTGGGAGACCCATAATAAGAGACTTTGGGTCCATATCCAGTCTCACGCCTAATATCTTTTCCATTTCTGTTACAATATTACACCAATAGTTCTGCAGTTTGTGACATGACCACAGGCAATGAGTTAACGTACCAACTGCTGTCTTACATTTAAGGCACCTTGGTGACAAAGTGTGATTGAACAGATGTCTACGGTGAGGGGATATGTGCATTCTATGCAAAATCTTGAGCTGTATTGCTTTAACCCAGTTGCAAACTGAAATCACATTTGCATAGGTCCACATATCTAGCCATTCATTATCCCCAATTGTAACAGAGAGTTCACTCTCCCATTTTTCTCTCAGCCCCTGCAGATTTACATCTGAAAATTTGCACAGAGCCCTATAGAGCAGTCTAACAGACATCCCTCCCAGTGTTCCAAACATCACCCTCTCCAGGGGAGAAGCTTCACAGTTGTCAGTGAGGGTTGTACTTTGCAATATATAGTGTCTTATTTGTAGATAACGGAAAAAATGCTGTTTCGGTAATTTGTGTTTCTCAACCAATTGTTTAAATGATATCATCATCATATTAGAGAATAGATCTTTTAGCACATGTATGCCAGAGTCACGCCAAAGCAGGAATGCAGAATCCATTAGTCCTGGTTGGAGGATCAGGATTGTTCAGGATAGGAGTGTATATTGATGTTAGTTTTAACCTCCCTTCAAGCTTGCGCGCTAATCACCATGCTTTGATAGTATTAAGAGTGATGATGTTATCACATGCTGCTCTAATTGTTTTTAAAAATTTGATAAACACCAAATCTCTCAATGGGTAATTAGATTGGTAGGTTTCCACATCCAACCACACAGACTCTTCACTGCCAAAGAACCAGTCATAAATATATCTCAAATGGGCATATTTGATATTTTCTAAAGTTAGGCAAATCTAACCCACCCTCAGCTTGTGACATCTGTAAGGTGGTCATCTTTAATTTAGGTTTGCGTTTGCTCCAAATGAATAAACTGAGCCAGCCATTTAATCTTTTCACAACTGCAGTTGAAAACAAAATAGGGATCATTTGAATGGGATACAACAATCTAGGCAAAATGTTCATCTTGATCATTGCAATACGCCCCAACCAAGAAATAGGTAGTGAACTCCATCGTTCAAGATCTTGTTTCACTTTCTCAAAAAGTAGGATAAAGTTAGCTTTATACATTTGTTGGAATACAGGGGTTATGAATATACCTAAATATGTAAAGCCCCCTGGGGACCACTTGAAGGGAAAAGAAGGCAATATACAAGGAACTGAGTTTAAACTTCCAAGTGGCATGGCTTCTGATTTTGTTAGATTAATCTTATAACCAGAAAATTTGCTAAACGAGTCAATAACATCAAGTAATACTGGTATTGATGAGTCCAGTAGCGGTTCTAGGGGGGGTCGGGCTGGGCCTTCGCCCAGGGCGCAATTTCGTGAAAGGGCGCCGTGCTATTGGCCTCACGAGCGCTTGAAAAAAAAAAATATATCATCTAAAAAAGTTTTTAATATCTATCACATCACTGTGTAGGAAATTGGCAAATTGGCGCCCCCTTTGGCTGCCCGTGCCCCTGCTGAAAAGTTCCAGTGCACAGAAGCTGCGAGAGAAGGGCAAAGGGGAGGGGGCGCGTGGGACAGTTCACCTCTGCGTCTCTCAAATGCAATGCACAAGTGGGCAATACTCTGCAATTAGTGAGCGAAGTCAGTCACACATAAGCTTTCTTCCCAATAACGCACATTTTATTCCTACCATTATATTTACAGGTTTATAATTCCTGCACATCTTTTAATTGTGTGAAAGGGCTAATAAAACAGGGCAATACAAAACGAGTAGGCGGTCACCAAGGTGAATAAGTCTTAACTCCTAGTCGGCAGTGACAGTGTTCGGGGATGGGAAATACAGTATGTTGACTGTCGAGTGACAAACAGGAGATGGACAGAAAAAGGTCAAAGCCATTAGAAGTGTAGAAACGAGCAAAAGATGAAGGTATGCAACTGTTCTCTCTGCATGATCACATTATCCATGCCATGAATGAAGGGCTAATGTTAATCAGCGCTCGGAGGGGGTCTCGCCCGGGGAGTAATTCAATGTAGAACCGCCACTGGATGAGTCTGGCTTAGAAATATATATTAAAACATCATCAGCATAAAGACTTATCTTATGGTCTGTCCTGCCTATTTGTAAACCATGGATAGAAGGTGTTGTTCTTATGGCCTCTGCCAAGGGTTCTATAGCCAAGGCGAATAGGAGGTTAGACAGGGGACAACCTTGTCTAGTTCCTCTAAATACAGGAAAATTGTCAGACCTGATGCCATTAGCTAGAATAGCCGCTTGAGGTTTATCATATAAGACCCTGACCCATCTAATAAAATCATCTCCCAAATCAAATTTTTCTAAACAATAAAATAAATAAGAATATTCTAATCTGTCAAAAGCTTTCTCTGCGTCCAGAGAAAGCACTAAACCATCAAGCTTCAATTTTTAAAAAACTTGAATTATATTCAGAAGCCGCCTGACATTATTGGAAGAATTTCGACCTTTTATAAATCCAGTTTGATCAACCTTAATTATCTTAGGTAGCAGACCCTCAAGGCGTGTGGCCATAACCTTTGCCAAAATTTTCCTGTCAACATTTAGAAGAGATATGGGCCTATATGAGCCACATGCATCTGGACATTTTCCTTTTTTAAGAATAAGGGAGATATTTGCCTCCCTAAGTGTCTGGGGTAATTCTTCCTTTAAAAAGGCATCATTAAACATGCTGACCAGCGGGTCCACCAGTAACTGTGAGAATTCTTTATAGAATTCAGCACAGAAACCATCAGGTCCTGGTGCTTTTCCGTTCTGCAGTACTGTTATAGCATTAATCACCTCCTCTCTGGAAACAGGGGAATTGAGAACAAGCTTATCTTCTGGAGATACAGTGGGCAATTTTAATTTGCTAAAGAAATTACCCATCAGAATGGACCCATCAGATGACTGTTCTGAAGTGTAAAGATTACGATAAAATATCCTAAAAGTGTCATTAATAAGTTTATTATCATATATATGATTGCCTTGTGCATCACTAAGAGCTGCAATGGTTTGTTACTCTGCTCTCCTTTTAGTAAGATAGGCCAAGTACTTGCCAGGTTTGTCTCCATGCTCATACATCTTTTGTCTAATAAATCTAAGTTTAACTTCTTCATCTTGTGTTAGGAGATTATCTATGGTTGTTTTTATTGCCTTAATTTCTGCCATAGTAGTGGGGGATGGGGATGATACATAAACCTCCTCTTTTTTCTTTAGCTCCGCCATTAGTCTATTTTGCTTCTCACTTCTTTGTTTATTTTTACTGGCTGAAAAAGCTATAATTAACCCCCTAGAAAACACTTTAGCAGTTTCCCATAGTAAAGCAGCGTTATCTGTGGAACGAGAATTGACAAGCATAAAATATTCAAATTCAGTTGTAAAGTGATCAAGAAATGTTTGATCCTTCAGAACAGATGTATTGAGTCTCCAACATCTTGCACCACTATTTACTCCCTTAATGGAGAGATCTAACATCACTTTAGCATGATCCGAAATCAAGATACTGCCAATAGTGCAAGACAAGACCCTGTCCACACAGAGCCTCGACATGAAAAAATAATCAATTCTAGTATGACAGCCATGGGGAGCAGAAAAAAAGGTGAACGCCTTATCAGTAGTATGGAGACCTCTCCAAACATCCACGTATCCTAACTCGTCACAGACTGAACCAAGCGCATTAGCCTGTGGTGAAAGAGGCATAGCTTTGGAAGGGAGCCTGTCCATTATTGGGTTCAATAGACAATTGAAATCCCCACCAACAATGGCAATATCTGACCGTATAGCTGAGAATTCCAAAAACACCTTCGTTATAAAATCAACAGGGTGAGCAGGTGGGTAATATATATTCAAAATGGAAATTGTTACCCCCTGTAAAACACCTTTTAAAATAACATATCTCCCACTTTTGTCTTTAACACAATCATGTACTGAAAATTGTAAGTTTTTTTTCACCAGTATAGCTACCCCTCTACTCCTTGAAGTGAATGAGGAGAAGTAAACTTCTGCAAAACCATACTGACACAACTTTAAATGTTCTTCATCATTTAGATGTGTTTCTTGCAGTAAAGCGATATCAATATGATCTCTTTTTAACAAGGTCAGAATCTTTCTTCTTTTAACATTATTATGAACTCCTTTTATATTCCAGGTACAAAGGCGCAACTTATCCCTTGACATACTGTTTGACTAATAGCCTACACTGAATATGTGTCATTAAACATACAAAACAACATAGTGTTGTCACTGAGCCAAGAAAAACAACAACAATAAAACAAAGAACTATTATACAAAGAGAAAAAAAAAAGGTCCAACTCAAAAGTTCAAGGGGGATAGCCCTGCTACTTAACCTGCAGGGACCTCTAACCATCATCCTTGGCCAGCCTGAGCTTGCCATCCAACCCTCATCCCTTTACTACACTTTAAAGAAAAGAAAAGCAAAACCATAAAAAAATTACACACGTTCCAGCCAACTCACAGTGGCAAGTGATTAAGTAATCAAAATAGGTTATACGAGTTTACATTCAATAGGGAAGTAAACACTTAAGCTATATCTCAATTTACCTGGCCACTCAGTGTCCAATTTATCACCATCCTCAGACTCCGTGCTTTGGCTCGGATCTCCACGCCCCTCCTCCAACAACTGTGCGAATAGCTCGGCATCCTTTGGACAGTTGAATTTTTTCTGTTTGTCACCCACTGTCACCCTCAAAGTGGCTGAGTAAAGCAGGGCGTAATCAGCTTGTACTTTCTTCAGTCGTGCCTTGACATCATCAAACGCCCTGCGCCTACGAACCACTTCAGCCGAAAAGTCATTGAAGAATGATATTTTGGGCTCTGTGGATGCCGATGCAGAGTCACGTATTCCTAGCTTTCTTGCTGCCTCCATTACTCTCTGCTTGTCCCGAAAATTGTGGAACTTCAAGATCAGTGGCCTTGATCTTGGACGCTGGTTAGGGCCTTGGTTGTTGTCGTTTTTGCTTTTGCGGTTTGTCTGTGCCGCCATGGATCGGTGAGCCCGGTCTATCTTAGGGCTGGGCGATATGGACCTAAACTAATATCACAATATTTTTGGGCTGACTGGCGATATACGATACATATCGATATTTCAAAAACAGGATGAGCAAAGTGTTTCATGTTAAGTTAAGACTGCTCTAAAAGAGCTGTGCAAATGAAAAAGTAAACAGTAACATACACAGGGGTACAGCTGAGTGATCCGAGAAAGCTCCGGCTGTCTGAACAGTGTGAACACATTAGGATAAGTGGTTTTGATAAAGTGGTATTGTATCATCGAATATATATCGATATGGCGATATAGTGTCAAATACATATCTTCTTTAAAAAATATATCGATATTACGATAATATCGATATATCGCCCAGCCCTAGTCTATCTTCACACGGTTACCTTTCACCGTCATTCGGAGGTACTGGGGAATCCATGTTTCAAGGAATTTCACAGGATGACTCCCTTCAGTGCCCTCCGGCAAGCCCACGATACGCACATTGCATCTGCGGCCCCGGTTATCCAAGTCATCCACATGTTCAATCAGATCACGAACCTGCTTTTCCAATGCTGCTATCCTAGCGTCAGATGTCAGTCACTTCTTCGACATAATGAATTCGCTTTTCAGCCTCCTCGACCCGCGTAGCGACAGCTTGTATTTGCGACGTCTGCTCTTTAATGGCTTCGAGAACTGTTGTAATTTTCTTGTCAATAACTTTTGTAAGACTGTCCTTTACATTGTCCAAAGCCTCAATAAAGCTAGGTTCCATAGCGCTTGCACCAGCCTGCTCGCCTTTCGGTTTGTTCTTTTTCGCGGATTTCTTCTCCATACTTAAGTTTTGTCCGAAATAAGTGTCCAGGTTCATATTCAGAGTACTTCCTTCAAATCAATGTTGAATATTTCTCGTACAAACGTGTATATATACATAAATTATATAACCAGCCACCGGAGCAACCAAAACGTGCTGCTCACTCTACGACGCCATCTTGGTCCCCCCCAAGCCCTGTAAACTTAAGAGGCACCTCGAAACGAAGCATGCTGACCTTACAAATAAACCTGTTGACTATTTTAAAAGAAAGCTTGATGGCTTTAATCAGCAACAGTCAACGATTACAATGCACAGCACAGTATCTAAACAGTGTCTTGAGGTATGGAGATAATTTTGTCTCATAAAGATTTGCATAAATAAAAAAGATATATATATATAAATACATTTGTAATTATTTATACACAAAATACAAATACAAATACAAAAACGTGACATACAAATAAATAAAAATGTATATAAATACACAGCCATTTGTAAACAAATGTAGTTGACTGTATGTGGAGTCTGCATTTGTGGATCCATTTTTTGCTTTTGTGTCTATTACGTAATTGTGAGACATTCCTACCGCACACCACGACTCACAAATAAATGTCACTGGATTTGAATAGAAATACCCTTCACTGGACATCCAACAGATGGCAGTGTTGAGCAAAGGTGTTGTGCAGATTGTCGGAAACTGCTAGTTTGGTATTATATCCAGCTATCCAGTAAATGTAACTACATGACTACATGGAAGCGATGATCAGTGGTTTAAATGGATGGATTAAGTAGTGTTATTTATTACTTGTGTAGTGTGTCTTCCCCAACTTGAGTGTACTTCACTGTACAGATATAGATGTTGACGCGACGTCGGTGAGTGTTTGCCAGGTATCTATAGCCGCTAACCCGAGACGGTGAAGAGGCACCTAGAAAATCACACCTCACGTCCCTAGAAAACTAAACAGATAAAACAGTTTGAGCCCCGGCTAGACTATATGGTAACGGAGTGAATAAGGATGCTGCTCCCTGTTTTCATCTAAAACAAGTGTTGCCCACACAGTGCTATATTGTTACTGGATAAACCATACATTTTCGCTTGCATGGTTATCAATACCTGGGCTGGCCCAGTTCATGGGGTCTTGACCACTCTCACGTTTTCTGACAGAGCGCCCTGTCAGATGTATGTATGTATATCTGTACAGTGAAGTCTTATATATGTATATTATATGTATATCTGTACAGTGAATCTGTACAGTCAAGGTCTTGAAGTTATAATGCAAAAGAAATACAAAGAGTACTTCAGTATAACAATATTCGTGACAGTTTCTGAAAAGGGCTATTTTCACAGTAGGTCAACTTGTGTCAATTGAGAGTGAGATTACTGACTTCGTCGGCAGCTCGTGGCACGACAGGAATGAACACAGGCCCCGTACGGAGTAAGCTGTGTAGTACCTTTGTGTTTCTAGTTTGAATCTTTTGTTATTTTGTGTGAATTTTGTTACTGTTCATGCAGCATGTTTCATATTGTGTGTGGATAAGACTGGAGTAGTCGTTCATTATATTTTCATTGTTTGGAAAGAATGAGCCGTTTTCATGGCTTGGATTCGCAGCGTTTGCTCATGTTAACTTGTGATATCACCAGTTGACATGGGCGTTTATGTTTTCACCCATATTAGCTTGTGTCAAATAAGGTCAGTGTTACAATATGTACCAGTCAGAAAGACAGCAGGCTAGGCGATTCGTGGCGTAGAAGGATGGAACTCAAACTGGCACCAATGTTGGCTCTAGCGATCCCCTTTCTTTGGTTCGAACCCCCTCCCGTAAACCACTTTTAAATGTGTGTGAATTTTGTTACTGTTCATGCAGCATGTTTTTATTGTGTGTGGATGAGACTGGTCTAGTCGTTCATTACACTTTAATTGCCGAAATACTCTTTATTTGGCGAAACTTTCTACCGTTGTCTCGGGCACAGTCTTCATGCATATGGAGATCCGGGGCCGGGGGCCAGAACACCGGTTCTCTTTGACTCCGTCCTTAACCAAGCCGCTAAACTCATGCTTGTTTGGTGTCCTCTGCCAGGAGATGGGGTCAGGGCTCAAGCAGCTGCTTCTGCACACTGAAGTTCGCTTGCTCTCCAGGGGACGGTCGTTGCAGCACTTGTATGAGCTGCGAGGGGAGGTCAAGTTATTTGGGCGCATCAGTCAAAGGAACTGCGACATGTTCCCCAGCCTTGCAGACTTCATCAGTGATAGTGGCACGTCACATGACTTCTCCTCTCTATTTCAGACAGCGTCTGAGCACCTGTCAGAGCTGAAGAAACAGTTTGTGCTGTACTTCATGGAGGACTATCGGCCTTTTGCGTGGGTTCAGGATCCATTTGTATACGCAGCGAATGACCTGTCGATTGATATGCAGGAGCAGCTTATTGAGATGAAAAGTGACCATCGTTTGCAGCAACTCTTTACATCCTGCCCTCTTTCGTCATTCTGGGAAGCACTGATCAGTGTTTCCCACAGACCAAGTAGCATTGGGTGGTGCTAGTATACTAGTAATGATAACAATAATAAAGTATAGCCTAGTCATGATATTAGGCCTACCACTAATAACAATAGTAGCAGTAGTAATAATATTAATAATTATATTAATAAAAATAACAACAACAATAATAATAGTAATAATAACAACAACAAAGAATGTAACCTCATATAATTAGTACTAGCCTAGTAATGACAATAGGCCTACCACTACTCATAATATAAAATTAAATAATAATACTAATAATACAAATTCCTGGAAGCTCACATTAGAACTCTGGTGCTACTGCCGATTATAAAAATAGCCTAGCCTAGCCATAGTAGTAGTAGTAGCAGTAGTAATAATAATAATAATAATAATAATAATAATAATAATATGGGCCTAACAATAATAGCCTATTGGGGCTATCTATCTATCTATCTATCTATCTATCTATCTATCTATCTATCTATCTATCTATCTATCTATCTATCTATCTATCTATCTATCTGTCTGTCTGTCTGTCTGTCTGTCTGTGCCAGCTTTGGGGGGCCCAGCTTGCAAAAGGTTGAGAACCTCTGATTTAGGTTATGTAGAAAATATTGGACAAGTGCTTATTTAAAGTTAAATCAGATGAATAGTTAGGTATAACTATTACTAACTTATGGGCTAGCCAGGTTAGCGCTGCCTAGCGCTTCCACTCAATTAGGAACATAAGTTCAACATAAGTTTCTGTTCGCTCTGTCTCTGAATGTGTACCGGCCAATCAGCAGATACAGAGAGAGCTGAAAATTATGACAATGAACTCAAGCAGTCAAGCTTGAGATTCCGCTGTATTTCAAGCAGCACTTAAGCTGGTGTTATGCTAAGAGTTAAAAGTTATGCTAATTAATCGCTACAAGAGCAGTCGCTACAAGAGCAGTGACATCCTCGAACTTTAAGCTTGTGAAGCTTGTGAAGACCCTTCTTTTCCGAGATTGCTTCCCTTCCTAACAAAACTAATCTCTGCTAACCAACTCTTGTTGCCTCGTGCTTGTACAGTATAAGTGTGTGTGCGAAGATGGGGGGAGGGGGGGTGTTTGCCATGCCTTTGTTTATTCTGTGTTCTCTTAGCTTGCTGAATCCTCCTTGTTGTAAGTTGCTTTGGATTAAGGCTTCTGCTAAGTGTAATGTGGTTGCCCCTTGCTGTTGTGCATTTTGTCAGGCCATTTTCTTTACCTATCAGCTTTCCATTCAACTCTTTTTTAATCAGTAATGTGCATTCATAGTAACTTGACTTAAAAAAATGCCCATTAGTGCCTCTTTTACTACTACAATTACCACTACAATTATAACATTGATTTATATTTATTGTTATTTATTGTATATTATATTGATTTATATAAGAGTTTTCAAGTAAGTATTCTTCAAACGATTAAAATGCACATTCACAAATTGGATGGAAATCTGTCTCTCAAGTCTCATATTTCAGTTAAGCAGGAAACATCTTGCATTTGGTGCAGCTGGTTTTGTTTGTCCTTGTGGAGCCATGAGTAGTTTCCTGTAGTGTGGTCTGTCAGGGCCCTGCAGTGGAGTGGGCCGGGTGTGGTAGAAGTGGTGTGAGGTAGGCACTGTGGCCCCTGTGCTTGACCCTGCTGCACCGTTAGGAAGGCCCAGAGGTGCAGTTAGGTGGGCCGGTTCTGCTGCGGTGATCTTGGAGTGGCTTTGTTACATACAGCTGCAACTGGGTCCAATGGGGCCCAGTGAAAGATTTGCACGGAAACTTGTGGTAGCGCAGCATTAGTGTTTTGGCACGAGCGACACTGCCCCGGTGGACAACCGGATGAGGGGCGTAACTGGGCCGGAGTTGGCGGCAAGGCTGTGTGGGGATAGGGCCAATGCAAACAGGCCTGATGAACTTCCAGGAACTTAAACTGATGATGATATAATCATATTCAGACAAACACATATACACACATGCAGACACATACACAGACACACGCATACAGCCACACACAAACACACACACATAGCTCCTGAGTCATTGTATACTGAGCGAGACTTGATGGGGTGGAGGAGTAATTCTGAGCAATCGTTTAGATCCATTCACAGATGGGATATGTAGTTTATGAGTGTCAGGAGGTGACCACATGTGACCATAAGTCCTTGAGACTAGAGTAGATGTTTAGGGCATCATTGCATTAATAATCCCCGAAACATAATCTGACATGCATATTTAGAAACACTATAACACACACACAAAGACACCACACACACAGACACACTGGAGCTGTGCAAGCTGAGATCACAGGAAGCGAGTGTGTACTTTGTTTGGGCCCCCTTTCATGCTTTCCCAGAAAGATGAATCAGACGGGGTGACTGCACTGCCCCCAGACCCCTTCATCCCAGACTCAACTAAGCTCTCCCAGCACTGTGTGTGTGTGTGTGTGTGAGCACCTTTTTGTTACTGACCATGTATCTATCTTTGTTTTCGTTGAGTGTGTGCGTGTGTCTGTGTCTGTGCATGTATCCCTGCGTTGATGCAGGGGGTTGTGGGGGAGGGGGGTTGTTGGACACGGTCAGGGTTGAGGATTGAGTCATCCAGCTCAGATCAAAGCAACTTGTCCCTCTTCCCAACTCTGGAGGCTGGGATATGTCTGCTCTTCAGTCCCCTGGTGCAGCGGTGGCTCCTCTGAAGCGAATGCTTTCAGTGCAACACAACACCCTCGCTGGCTCTGAAGGACAGGCTTGTGCTCAGGAGATGCTGAGTGTCTGCAGATGGGAGCCTGATGCAGATAACTGGAGTCTGTATTTTATTTTTGTGTTTGTTTTGTCTGTAGTGTTCACTTGGTTTGTTCCAATTCCCCTACTGATGTCATTCCCACACACTGAAAAGTAAAAAGTGCTGCTTAAAAAATGAAGCCCACAACCTGCATGGAACTTTATACATGGTTAATCTTGCGCTATTTTTTTTTTCAAGTATTATGAAAATACTGTGTTAGCTAAATGACGCTAGTAAAACCAACATTAAAAATACCTTACAGCACGTTGCCTTAATAGTTTTTGGTGTGTTTTTAAAGGTGTACTTCCACGAGAAACCGTTTAGTACTTGCTCTTTTGAAATATGATAGGTCACCCCGAGTTGCATATGCATGCTGCATATCAAAATGTTTTTCTATCCCCGTTTTCTATATCAGTCAAAAGAAGACAATAGGCGGAAAAACGACCCAATGCTAAAAGTGCCTCCAGCGTGACGTAGACGTGGAAATACATATAAGAGACACTGACCGAATGGGCTTTAATTAAATAATGTTAGCCTGTTTGACTGACTCGCATAAGATTAGCAGGCTAGTTGAATGACTGAACTGCATTTAGCTGGGCACTTGCACTGTTTTGTCATGCAAATAGGCTATTACCATTCTGAAACGTTTATTGACAAACGGTCAGGAAGCGACTGTGCTTGTGCCATCTCTCCTTCCTCTTCGGAATCAGGACATACGGCTGTATCTCCGTAGACATTCTGTGTGCAGTTTTAGCGCTGTCAAGTTGACTTTTCCCCTTTACCACTCTGCTATCAAGTTGACTGTGGGGCAAAGGAAGCTGCAGGGAGCGTGCCTCTGGTGAAATCGTGTCGTTCTCCCCACCCCGCCCCCTCTACCAAACTAAAACAGCTTGAAACAGAAGCAATAGAACATTTTTTCCATTACAACCAGCGCACCGGGCAATTATTAATACTAGAGAACACCGCAAAATTAATGAAAACACGATGGAAGTACACCTTTAAGGATTTTTAAGTATTTTTAAGTCAATTATAAGCAGCACTTTCTACACTGAGTATTTCACCAGAGACCCAATACAGCACCAAGACATTAGACCTCTGGAAACCTCATTGAAAAAACATTGCACCTTGAGTTGTAACAGGTTAGTAAACACCAGGTAGAGCGTGACTATAGCATCACAGCATTATGCCCTAGCTAATGGATAGAAACATGTGGTAGAGGGTCCAAGCATCACTACAGAAACTGCAGGTGTGTGTATGTTCCTTGTGAAATGTGAAGTGTCTATTATATTGTCTATTATATGCTGACATATGCCAAGATCCTCTGCAAGCACTCACCGCTGTGTGGACACACGTGGGAACGATTGCAGATTCAGACATTTGCACTCTCATGCACGACCACCATTCATTCCCCCACCTCTAGCACACACACACACACATGTATACACACATAAACACAAAAAACATATGCACTTGCACACACAAACACACACACACATGCACGTGCCAGCACACACACACACACACCATTCATTTCCCCCACCTCTAGCAGACACACACACACACACACATGTATACACACATAAACACACACACATATGCACTTGCACACACAAACACACACACATGCACGTGCCAGCACACACACACAATTATTATTACTGGTTTGAGAGCAGATTATAATTTCCAGTAAAGCGAAAAACACCCACCATCATTTAGTAGGTTTGAGAAAGAGAGACGGGGATAAAGGTAGAGAGACAGAGAGAAAGAGAGAGAAAGAGAGGGAGGGAGGGAGTGAGGGAGGAGCTAGGGTGAGGGAGGACAGGGTAGGAATAGTGGGGGCTTGGGGAGGTTTCTGGTAAGGGCTGAAGCTTTTCCTGGAGGTGAAGGAAGGTGCTTAGCCCAGTGATTAATGCCACACATTCCTAGAAGGCAACAGCATTCCCCGGCACACTTTTCCAGTTTGTCCACACCTCTTTCCCATTCCCTTTCTTTTCCCTCTGTTCCACTTGAATATGTCTCATGTATATGGCTTCATGGGTGTGTTATTATTTATGTATTTGTTTATGTATGTTTATGTATTTATGTATTTGTTGTGTGTACTGTAATCTGTACATTGAGTGTTTATGTGTGTGTGTTCTCTAGGTCTTTCTGTGTGTGTGCGTGTGTGTGTGTGTGTGTGAGTGTCTGTGTGTGTGTGTGTGTGTATGTGTGTGTTCTCTATGTCCTTCTGTGTGTGTGTGTGTGTATGTGTGTGTGTGTGCTTTCTCTACATCTTTCTCTCAGTGTGTGTGTGTGTGTGTGTTCCATGTGCCTCTCCCTCTCTCCCTCTTTCTGTTCTGCAGAACAGGACCTCTGTTCTGGGCTCGGCTGCTGAAACAGGAAATGAGTGGAGCCCTCAGCCCAGGGCCTAGAGCGAAAAGGGCTAAAAATAATGCGCCTTGTTGGGGAAGAACAGAGGCAGGAAGGCAGCGAAAGTACAGCAAATATTATTACAATTTAACCACTGGCTACACACCACCCTAGTTAAGCTACAGAGAGAGAGAAGAGAGAGAGAGAGAGAGAGAAACAGAGAAAGAGAGGGAGAGGGGTGGACAGAAAGATAGAGAAACAGCATAGGGTGGAGAGCCTAACAAAGAGATAGAAGTGCAAGGAAGATATAGAATAAAGAGTGGAAAATAAAAATTTGAAAGAGGGTGTGGAAGGTTTGGGAGGGAGTGGGAGGTTTGAGTCATTTATTCAAGTGATTGCTCACACTTTCACAGCAAATGTGTAATTTGCATGTACGATTATTACATTTTTGGCAACAAACTCTATATGTAATTTCAAAATAATGAAAACCAGAAAAGGTTGAAAAAGACAATGAGCAGAAGAGGTTTGGGGGGGGGGGGGGGGGGGGTGGCTGAAGATGCTGTCTGAGGAGGGCAGTTAAAAAGTTAAGAACAACAGATTTTATTAAGCATCTGCCACAACGGGGGAAGAGAAGACTGCAAAAAGGCAACAAGATCTCTGTGATCACAACCATATCTGACATAAAACACACACACACCACACACGCACACACACACACTAACACACTTTTCTTAATGGTTTCCTGTCTGGAATAAACTAGAGGAACCAAGTCACAAGAAAGTGAATGGCACAAACCGTTGGCACCAGAGCACCACAAAACCCATGGTCACCACAGACAAATACATGCACGCACCCCCACACACACACACACACACACACACACACACACACACACACATACAAACAGACACACATATACAAACACACACACACACACACACACAGATCTGGGGTTCAGGCTGCACACAGACACACACACACACACACACACAAAAACACACAGACACAAACCACACACACACCGACACACACACAGCCTCTTTTTTAACATCTTTTTTTGGCATTTCTCTCTCTCTCTCTCTCTCTCTCTCTCTCTCTCTCTCTCTCTCTCTCTTTCTGTTTCTCTCTTATTGTGTCTGTCTTTCTTGTCTTACTTTCAATAATCCCCCTCACTCTCCATATTTTGCTTCTCAGGCCTCTCTCTCTTTGTCTCTCCCTCCCCCTCTCTCTCTCTCTGCTGCTCTCTCCCTCTCTCTCCTCTGGTTGGCAGGCCTCTGTTCTCTGGCACTGGGCTGCACTGGGCTAAGAATGGCTCTGTGCTCGGCTCACGCGATGTGGTGCACAGAAATTTCCTGCAATAAAAGCCTGATTGGGAAGACACCCATTAAACGCAGGAGGAGGAGGAGGAGGCGAGGGGATGGGTAGGGTTGTTGAAGTGTGAGGAAAGACTTACCACTATGCCAAAGGAGGGAGGAGAGACAAGCAGAGGAGTGGGATGGAGTGGTAGGAACATAAATAGAGGGATATAGAGAAAGGGATGAAGGGTGGGGGTTGCAATGCATCTGTTATGCTGACCACAATTTGCGTTTATCCCCTGATGGAGAGAATGGGTACATGATGGAGTGCAAGAGAGGGAAGGAGGGAAGGAAAGAGGAAAAGTGTGAGAGAGATTCTCTCCTCTGTTCCATTCTTTCAGAGGAGAGAAAGGGAAAAAAAGAGGCTGTTTTCATTTGAATGATGGCAATCCTCCCCTTTCGCTCTGTATTTCCTAAAGCCAGAGCTGCTATTTCCTGACTCTACCCTTTTCTTTTAAAGCCTTCCTCCAAAAATGCTTCTCTTTTTTCCCTTTCCCTTGTTTTTTTTTCTTTCTCTCTCTGTCTCTCTCTGTGTCTCTCTCTCTCTCTCTCTCTCTCTCACTTTTTCTCTCTCTCTCCCTCGCTCTGTTTTCCCTCCGTGGCATTGAAATGCATGTTGTGACTGATGACATCATGGTGTCTGGTGTTGAGGGCGTGTGTGGCTTGGCTGGGGTCAAAGGTGAAATGTGAAAGGTTGTGTCAGGGTTTTGGAAGCGCGCACACCCATACAAATCCAAATACTGTATACAGTACCACACACAATAAACACACACAGATTCATCCACACACACACACACACAGACACACACACACAGACACACACACACACCACATTTCTGCTCACTGAAGTCCAGTGATATTGTGAGTGTGCTGACGTTTTTGCATTGACGCTATCCTTTTGGAAGCTGTGTAAAATAATGCTTCTAAGGCATGTGTGTGTGCATGTGTGTGTGTGTGTGTGTGTGTTCCTGTGGGAACAACTGCACTTCATCTCCTGGGTGAATAATGAAGAGAAGTGACTCATAATGGACGTTCTCAGACTCCAGAATCATGACTTGGCTCCTCTTCCTGCCAGCATCAAGGGCTCTACAACCTCACGACAAATTCTAGCTGCACACATACACACACACACACACGCACATCTGTAGACACACACACATGCACACCTACACACACAAACGAGCACACATGCACACACACACACACACACACTTACACACACTTAAACACACACACACACACACACACACATACACCTCTACATCCTTTGCATACAATACACACCAATTTTCACAAAGAATCAGGCCCTCAAATCAAAGATGATCGCATTACAGTCCCATCCAACTGTGTGTGTGTGTGAGTGTGTGTGCAGCCTGAACTCTAAAGCTAACACCCTCACATTGTCATGGATGTGACATCACTACAATGTGATAATTGGCTGTGGTGAGTTTGAGGGTTTGGTTGGCGTGTTTTGTGCGTATGTGTGTGTGTGTGTGTGTGTGTGTGTGTATGTGTGATGTGATGTATATGTGTGTGTCTGTATGTATGTGTTTGTGTGTGTGTGTGTTTGGGTTATGGTGCCCCTGGGGGTGTTGTGACAGGGACATAAACTCCCATCAGGCCTTGCAGGCAGGCATTCCTCACCTCGCACGTCCATATAAGTCCCAGTTTTCCACACGCTGTCTGGCTGCTTAGGCTGGCCAGACATGCTGAACACTGGGTCGCTTTGAAGAGGCCAGTCACATGCTAGACATGTTGAGTAGGGGATGGGGGGTCCTTGTTACTGTCCATTTAGCCTGTACAATAGACTGCATTGTGTGTGGTATGTGTGTGTATGTGTGTGTGCGCACGCGAATGTAAAGCTTGTTTTGTACGAAAAATCAGTGCTGGACTGTGTGTGTGAGATTGTGGGTGAGAGTACATGAGAAGCTAATGGCCTCTTGAGTTCCTTATGGTATTAAGCGTGACTGTGGTTGTTACTTATAGCTGTCGCTGTTGTATTTTTTACTCAGTGTTTTTGTTTGTTTATATTTGGACTACACACTAGTAGTTTTCAACGTCTTCTGTTTCCAGCTGCTTGTGTGTGTGTGTGTGTGCATGTGTGTGTGTGTATGTGTGTGTGGGTGTGTGCGCCAGTTGGAAGGGTGTGTCTGTGGTAGTTGGCATGTCGGGAACTCTCCTCAAACTCTGCAAGTTCCCCTCATTAATCCTGTCTGGGACAAGAGCTGTAACTCACACACACACACACACACACACACACACACACACACACACACACACATACGCACACACACACACAAACACACAAATATTCATGTGCATACACATGCACTATGATGCATATATCCATGCAAGTACACATGATATGGTTATTCTTACTCTGAAGAATTTCAGAAGAAAGTGGAATGCCATGTCATCAATCTGTGTGTGTGTGTGTGTGTGTGTGTGTGTGTGTGCATAGTTTCTGAGTGTTAATACATGTGTGCAGAGTGTGTTTCTTTGTATTTTAATGTGTATCAGCTGCACATTTTACAGATTTTTATATTTACATGTGTATGTCTGTGTAAGACGTGTGCAATTAGTGAAGGATACACTTTATGTATGCTCTGTACATACTTACATATGCAGCATACTGTATATGTGAATTTGAGTGTCTGTGTAAGATGTTTATTTATATATTTTCTGAGTGCTGTGTGTGTTTGTGTGGATGGTAACGCTTTCTATGAAGCTTGTATTCACAAGACTCTACAAACACATTCACAAAGGCTTATAATGCATTCAAAAGGCAGGTAAAGTATCCATAACTGTTTATACATAATCATGACTGTACTCTCTATGTTATAAGCCCTATTCTAACTTCCAGTGACACAGTGCATTCTTGGTTATAAAGCTTTACCTGGCTATGTGCGCAGTCATGAGTATGTATAAGTAGTTATGAATACTAATTTCAACCATTATTAAGCTTCATGAAGGCATTATATATCTTTATGAATGTGTTTTTTGAGTCTTATAAATACAGGCTTTTTAGAAAGTGTTACTATGTGGATTTAGGTGACAGGTTGGTGTATCATGTATGAACTGTACATACTTCCATACATAGCAGTGTCCGTCCACTTGTGTGCCCCATGGTGTTTCCGTGTATATCTGTGTGTATGTGCACAAATATAAATGTGATCACAAATACAGAAACAAAACTCAAAACCATGCAACATTAACCATTATTTACCAGATATCAATATAACACTATACACACACAAACACGCACACATACACACTATACACACAGACAAAGGCATGGGAATTGCAATAGAACACAGTGTAACACTGTAAACTGTATATCCCTATGTATGGGTCTGCAGTTTGCTCACACGTCCACAGCATGCTAGAGAGCCATGTGTGCGAAGGGCATGCAATCCTGTCAGAATTCTACCCGGCTCAATCCTGATACTCCAAAATTCCTGCTGTGCTTGTTTGACATTGGGAATGCTTAAGTGTTCCTGGTCTTGACAGGTGGAAAGAATCGTGTGGGTGTGGCCTTGTGCAGTGCCGTAGCTCCGCACACGCACAGTACGCACAGTGCGTAGGGCGCCAAGTGCTTGGGGGGGGGGGCACCACCAAAAAAACAGGCTTGTGAAAAAATCATCACAATAAGCTACGTACGATATATATATAAAATATATGTAAAACATGTTCATATTTATAAGTAATACAAAAGCAACATAGGCCAATTTGCTCCAGAAAAGGTGAATCTCCTTTGCAGTCCTGTCTCTATTCTCCTCCTGGTGCCCCCCCCCCCCCCCCCCCCCCCCCCTCCCAGTGGTCTGTTCGATTATTGCTCAGTTTCAATTTTGGCAGGCACCTGTTTAGACATGGCCTCAAAAAAGCATCAAGAGTCGGGAGCAGAAAAAAGAAGAGAAAGCGAGAAAGCGAAGCTCAGGTAAGACAGTGTTTAAAATAAGTAATAATAATACAAGTTTATTTTGGAGCCCTTGCCAGGCAATAAACTTACCGTCAACAAACTTTGTAACGTTTGCTCCTAGGCTAGCCATGTTTAGACTGTGTTAATAACAAGTGAATCAGTTAACACAGTTAACAGCTCAGACTGTGTTAACAAATGAGGTTTTAAATGATTGATGCTTTCTAGCTAGTTTACGTTGTGGATATAAACATAAATTATGGAATATTGAAAGCAATTCATTATGGTTACTTGACTGTTTTCAGTTAACCTTCGGGTAAGACTAGCGCTTCCATTCCTGAGGTTGCTAGCTAGCTATGCTATTTCTGATTAAGCTTAATTTTCTAGTGTTAATTTTGTCACCCTGTTTTAAATTTCATCTTCGTCTTCATCTCGTGATGAATGCTCTATTAGTTTTTGTTATTGGGCCTATTATAGTCATTCACAAACTATATTTGTTAGTCAAGTTCATTGTAAACAAAGATTCTGCCTTATAGAAGCTTTGAATGTAACTGTTTGGTAACATTTTCAAGGCGTTATGGTCAAAAATCAAGGTAGATTTTATCTTTATTTCGCATGATACTGCATTTCAGGATATCTATAAAGACGCATTTTTATTCAAGTAAATGGTTCTCGTCTATTGACTGTATACAGGCTATGTTCACGTCGATTTTCAGGTTTATAGGCAAAGGGCAACATTTGTTGGTGAAACTGTACTATGAAAAGAATCAATCTTACAGTTACGTAGATTTTCCCCATATGTTGTCCCATATGCCATCTCTATAAATTTAAAATAGAGTTTTGAATTTTTAAATGAACCAGTGATTTACACGTAGGCCTAACCTAATTTATATATGCATTTTTTTGTACTGTGGTTAAAAACTGTATTTCAGTCGAATCCATGAATATTTTTTCTTTTAATTCTGAATGCAGGGTCAATGCTTAAATATGTGCAAGGAGGACCTCAAGGTTAGGAGGAGGAGGATAAACCATCCACCAGCAGTTAAAACCCTGGACATCAACCATCAACCAGTGTAGACTCTGCAACAGTTCCCAGCCTTGACCAGCAACAACCATCAACGTCCAGTTCAGGTACAGGTGCAACTCCACACACAACCACCGTGACAGTGACGAGTCCTGTCACTGAGAGGCCATCCGCAAGGGACACTGTGGACGCATGTGTGCCCCCTCCATATGATCCTGCTCTATGGTTAGCTCACATTCTAGATGCTGATCGTGTGGAAATTGTCCGGACTCATTGCACAAGTCTTTGTTTAATAATGTTGGTAGATTTTAAAATAATTTATTATAATAAATAATAATTTAAGCATTTGTGTTTAGGGCACCCAAATGGCTAGCAACGGCCCTGGCCTTGTGCTTCTACCTTGTGTGTGCATGTGTTACCTGTGACCTATGTACAACCACCCTCCATTAAATAGATAGACAGACAGACAGGCAGGCAGGCAGGCAGGCAGGCAGGCAGACAGACAGTCAAGTCAAGTCAAGTCAAGTAGGTTTTTATTGTCGTTTCAGCCATATACACAGTACATAGTGAGACGAGACAGCGTTTCACCGGGAACAATTGGTGGACACATAACTGTTAAAACACAGTATAGACAAGACAGGTACATAATAGTGCCTACATACACTACTTCACCCACTCACACACGCACTCACACACTCACACACACACACGCTTACACTCTCCTGTACACTTCTGTACGTACAGTGCAACACAGTAGTGAACAATACAACACAGTTGTAAACAAGGCAGGTCAAGTTTGCAGGTGACCCAGAACAAACACTCTAGACAGGGCATGGCTTTTAGCAGAGCACTGTGGCTAGTGGTGTGATTTGTAAACAGTAGACTGTTCTACATAAATATAAATAATAGCAGCAAGGCTAGTGGTATGATTTGTAAACAAAAGACTATTCTAAATAAATATAAGTAGTAGCAGCAGAAAAGTGCGGGGGCATAAGGTGCGGTGTGCTGTGACGCGCTGGTTTGCAACCTGAGTTACTAAGAAATTACAGTCCAAAATATTGC
>CM050204.1:1027500-1047500 GCA_027475355.1 Coilia nasus
GTTTTTTTCCATAAGTGCATACACTGATATATTGCACGATGTGTACATGTGTCTGTATCTGTATGCATGCAATCAGGATACAGCCTGGTTCAGGTGTATAAATATGTTTTACTGTTCTAGTTCAAAGTATGTAGAGAGAGAGATAGAGAGATAGAGAGAACAAAAGACAGATGAGATGAGATATTATGACAAAAATATATGTAACAACCATTTTTGCAAAATGGCAGCAGAACCAAAATACTTTAATTATATGCTCAAAAGGTATATTTAGACATGTTCTGTGTAACGGTGGTGTGAGACAAAGTAATTTTTTTACATATGTATAAATGGTATGTGGGGTGCGGTGTGTATGTGTGCACTTTATGTCAGTGTGTGTGTGTGTGTGTGTGTGTGTGTGTGTGTGTGTGTGTGTGTGTGTGTGTGTATGTGTGATAATGTGTGTTGCTCTGACACATCTTCAGCAGCTCTGAGCTGAGAGGCTTTTGGATGGTGTGGTTTTGGCCTCTCTGTCAGAACCTCCTCCTGCTCCCGCTCCCGCTCCAGTCTGGGCCTGACGTGGGATTCCACAGCTTATTGGAAATTCCCAGAGTTCCTGGGGGCACGCTGGCTGCCCAGAGTTCAGCCAGTACCCACAATCCCTCTATGCAGTGGCAGGATTGGACAGCTAGTTGACCCTTCACACACATGCCAGTCTTCTAATGCCTCTTTCGTGTTTTTCTTTCTTTTTCTGTGTTTCATTCCCTCTTTCTTCTCATTAGAACCACAGCGGTCACTTAGTGATGGAAGTGCTAATTCCTTTGATACTGATGTTTTCTATTTGCTCATGATAGTTTCAGTCGCACACACTCCCTCACACACAAGACCACACACACACACACACACAGACCTCACATATGCATCTCAGGGGTTTTACATGCTGACCATCTCTCTCACTCTCTCTCGCTTGCTCTCTCTCTCTCTCTTTCTCTCTCTCTCTCTCTCTCACACACACACACACAAACACAAACACACACACACACACTGTAGGTTTTGGTTTATAAAGCTATGTAGATGTAACATTCCTGCATAAACATGAAATTGTATAGTTATCATTTTACGTTCTGAAATACCTTTGTTGTACGTACCTTTCTTTAAGCTTGTGACTTTTGAACCTGCAGTTTACTTACCTGTGTTTACTGTAACACCAGGGTGCCAACTGGCCAGTAATTAATTAGCTGGTTTAAGCAGGTGTTGTTCAATTCAATTATGGACAACAAAATACTCTTTCAATAATTTGTTGAGCTTGGTACAGTAGAGAAAATAAGAAAAAAGGGGGGTTTTCATGGTTTTGCTAGTGTGTGACATGAGCGGAGTCTCAATGCAGTCTGCCATCGCTATTCCCCTATACAGGTGCACAGGCTGTTTTTATGACTCCCAGCGTTCATGACGTCACTGATTGAATAATCGCTATAGCAAGATCAGGACCTGCTTAAAGCATAGGAATATGGAGAGGAGAGAAAAACACAAAAGGTGTAAAGTAGGTTAAGTGGCAGAGAGGAAACAGTTTTCGGACACATCACGTATTGTTCTTCACATGCTAGTCTGTATTGTTTGAATTCGTTTAAGCCTCAGAATCTCACTCTATTGAATAATTTTATTTCATAGCTTTTGTGACAGTTTGGAAAGTCAACTGGATTGTTGAATAAATACACTTTTTATGATTTTACTTCAACTTTCCGTGCATGCTTTACTTGGAATGTGTGTTGGGAAGACTTCACCATCTGCCTCAGCTGGCCTTTCAGACGTTTGTTTTGAAATAGCTACCACACACACTTATACACACATATAATTGAGAACGTAGTCTCCTGGACAGGTGTGGCCTTTAATCTAAAGTAACCCCCACCTCAGAAGGCTTGGGATGGATGTCTGAACAGCTAGTCCACAGGTCTAAAGCACTATCGTGATTAAAGGTTCTGACCAAAATGAGTGTTTTATACTTTGAGATTCAAAGAAGGCAAGTAGATTTAATTGTATTATTAAATTTAATTCTATTATTTAACTCTATCTTAATGTTTCTGTGGTATATTTTAGTTTAAAGATTCATTTTAAGATTCAGCACTTTGACTCTTCAGTCTGCCTTACTTTTGTACGCAACACTTTTCATTCCAGAAACTTCAATAAATACAATGTAGGCCCACTCATTCTGCCATTGGTGGCTGCTGTGAACAACTTTGTCCCCATTCCATTCCCATCTTTGTCACCCTGCTCCCAGCTCCGACTTCATGTCAGGAAGAAGGGACAAAAGTGTGACACTTTAAAAAGCGTGACACTTTAACACTTTTTACCTTGCACCTTTGTGGCCTTGCTGTCTAGTTTCATTGTACAGGCAACTGTCAAAAAGTCTTGAGGTCTGGAAGAAGTCTTACTTGAAGGAGAAACTGAGGGTACCATACTACCTCCTGGTGGCCATTTATGGGACTCAATACATATACTGTACAGAAGCGATGTTATTGTATATCAGCAGCACAACATGGAGATCATTCTAGAAAATAAAGATAAACTGCCTTAAACTTTGTCTATCTGTCTGTCTGCCTGCTTTTTTGTGTTCCTTTCGCAAGGAACGTTTGTGGTTACTTCTCTATTTATCAATGTAACTGTAAGTCATGCTTAACTTAGCTCCTGTTCATTCTGCTAAACCTCCCATTCATCAGTCTGTATTTTTGTCAGCTACACATTACAACAATTACTGTGCCTGCTGCTATGCTTGCATCTAAATACATTTGCTAATCTTGTTCTAATTTAAAGTATGTGTTGATCTTCACATTTACACACACACACACACACACAAGGAAGTCTAAAATAAAGAAGGATTATGTGTGCTATTGCTTTGTTCAAGATTTCAAGTATCCACTCCAAATGGAATCCATGGTCTATTGCTGCTCTTTATTTGTGTTTTATGGCCTGATGAAAGCAGAAAAGCATTGTGATTACAGGAGAAAAAAACGTGGAAGACTGTGGTGGGCTTCTTCTCGTGGGGCTTGAGAGCTGGAAGGCTTGGAAATACCCTTGTCCAATCATCAAAAGAAATCAAGGACAAGTCGAGTTAAGGTTTCACACAAAGTGAAGAGAGAGCACTGAACTTGTGGCGTACTTAGGATGCTCACAATGACTAAATTCAATCTGGCCCGTCTTTGATTATTCAGCAATTGAATAAGGCTCCTTCTAGGTAGAAAACTGATGTGCTGGAGTCTAACATGTTCCCTGCAAACAAGTCAGTTCTCACAGCCTGGCCTGATGTAGTTTAGTTTGTCACACCACAAACATGTATTCACACTTACACAATAATGTGCACGTAGCCACACACACACACACACACACACACACACACACACACACACACACACACACACCATCTTTTACTCACACACTAGAAGACCCACCCACAAACCTGTTTCCCAAATGATGTCTTGTGTGTATTCATTCAGTAGGATGTGGGGGGGTTCAAAGGTCAGTACGGGCTTTTGAGCAGAGTGGGTGGCCACTATCCTGACTCCAGTGCTGATGTTACATTGTTACCAGTATGAATAAGCACACACACGCACACACGCTCACACACACACACACACACACACAACCACACATATTTCTCATGTTTAGTTTGGGTGCTCTAACAAATTAAACTGTATGCAGGGTATTGTCTAGGCAACGAATATCATTCCTGTTGACCATGCTAATATGAGCCTGTTGTTTTATTTTATCGTGAAGATAGATGTTACATTTAGCTTGAAGATTTGTGAAATACAGACTAGCCTGGATAATTATCAAAGGTCTATACTGTACATACTTTGAAATATACGGTAGAGGGGTATGTCCATGTTACATGGTAGCTACAACGTGGTAATGCGTGGTAACCAGTCAAGGTCGATGCCTGGTCACAAGCAGCTTTTTCCTGAAAAATAATGGCACACATGATTGATTTGTACAGTATTTTGCTCTCTAAACTCATTGCAAAGCAAATATGCTGACTAATACAAGCAGTGACTGCTAAGCCTACTTCGTCATTTTAAAGTGATACAGAACACATTTATTTGTGTAGTTTTTGTTCTAAAAAGAGCATCAGGATTCCTGGCTGTGGGCGGTTGTTGTAGGTGAGCCAATGATGTCACTTAACAGTGGAGTGATAAGGGACAGGTGGTTCAGTGTTCCTCCACCTGAACTTTTAAACTTAAACCGGCAGTCATGTCTCAGAGAAAGACAGCCACGAATATAGGCAAGTACCAATGTACTGACATAAGCTTTTCTTATGCTGAAACAATGACCCTCAGCTCCAGCGCTGGTAAGTCAAGAACTAATGATTGATTTTTTTTAATAGATGACTGTAAATTGGGTATGTGTAAAATAGTATTGGACCTTTAGTGAACTGTAGCACATGCATGGCTAAGACCTTATGCTAGGTTCAGTGGCTGTGTTAAATGTTTTTTTAGAATTGGTGTAAATACTGTACACAGCAAATTTGTAAAACTTGAGTAGCCTATATAGAACAGAGAGATTTACCAAATAGATTTTGGTTTTGTAAGGCATCCAAAAGGTTTTGAGATCCTATCTTCCCTAAACAAAATATATAGTTTAATAGCACATATTTACAAGTGTTTTATAATAACAAATAATTTAATGTCTTAAATTAAGTGGTTGCCCAAGCCTATTTTTTACTCATGGGCTTACCTTTTGGACTCTTCCATACCAGCCCACCAATTCCACAAATTAGTCACTTTCCCACCTGTTGTTGCCTTAATCCTGAAATCCTAGGTATCTCTTTCTCACGATATTGAGTGTTGGTGGCGAAGCCTGCTGGTTATTGGGTTCCCCATCAGTTGAAGAGACAGACAAGGCCCCTAAAGCCCTCTTTTTAGAGGCCTCATCCCAGCTTGCACTTGCTTATTGAACTAGTTAATCTTGCATAATTGAAGTAACTGAATGCAAACTGAGGACAGACAGATGCCTGTGGGTGTGTGCAGACGTTTAAGGTGCTACATGTAAGAAATTAACTACAAGAAATTAAGTAATCATAAAATGGTCCTGGAATGTCACTAGAATTTAGGGAAACTTGAAAAATTTAAATACTGGTCTGACTGACAACAGTGCAGGCAAAATACAGTATAAAATATATTTTGACTAGCCTACATATGCAGTTTCAGTCCACAAAGTCCACATCAATATGAGGGCGTCTTAGGGACACTGAGAGGATGAAATTCTGCTGCATTGGAATAAGCATGCAAAGCCCGCACCACAAAAGTTAATCATAAACCGTTTTTCTATATGTCACAAATTTTAACTTTGAAATGTTTCTATTGACACAGTTTAATGACCTCTTCACAATTTCTTTATTCAGGTCTATAGTTTAAAACATTCTTGGCTGTGTTTTTGTAAACATATATATACATGTATATATACATTTTCCAAAATCTACCCTTACATAATACATGTGTTTTATTCACTTCCAGAGTAGTGTCCAAAGAAATTAACCTATGTATCAAAAACCTCTGAATGTCAGCTTTACAACAAATATATTTGGGACTGTATTATTTTTATAATCCAAGATATAAGCATTCAAAATGTGCCCTGTATTTTTGGCCCACTTTGTGTATTAACATTTTTAAACTGAAGCCTGCAAATGATGTTTTTTGTGTGTTTTTGCCTCTTGCTTCTGGAAAGGAACCAAGGCTGTACAGCATTATAATTGTAATATCACCAGCTTTGACCACAGTCATACATACAGCACCTGTACTGTCCCCTTTATGTTCTGCAGAGGTGCCCAACCCACCCAAAAGAGGGCTCACTGAGTCTAGGAGTGTGGCAGGATGGGGAGCATGTGCAAAACCATACCCCACCCTGGCACGCAGGCGCAACCGCACCACATTCAGCCATGAGCAACTGGAGCTACTGGAGCTGGCGTTCGGACAGAACCACTACCCAGACATCTACAGCCGTGAGGAGCTGGCACGCGCCACCAAACTCAATGAAGCCCGAGTACAGGTAGAGTGTACCGGGATAGACAAGTTGATGTTTGGGGGAGATTCACTCTTACTGGCTAATGGAACCTTAAATTCATTTGTTTTCCCTCTGACTGATTCAGTGTAGCTCATCAGTCTGGCCTTTACATTTGTGATAAATTGTTAATATTTAATGTCTATTTTTTTTTTTTTTTAATCTTTATTTATTTACTAATTTTCCCTTATTTTGGTCTTCTGAGTTTTTACTGTTCACTCTCTTTCTCTACATGTATTTTAAAGGTTGCCTTATCATTTAAAACCCTTTGGTTCAACTTCTGTTTTCTAAATGTGCTCTATAAATGACTTGACTTGGACTAGTTTAGTTGGGAGGAATTAAGACTGTGTAATTAAGATTATGCTGTGAGTACATCCTTAAAATGTATTAAGTGATATTCAGAGAATCTGATGTTTCTCATCTCTATGTGTCTGTCTATGCTGTGGATAATCTTTGCCAACTTCCTCTTGACCCACAGGTTTGGTTCCAGAATCGTCGTGCCAGGCAACGTAAGCATGACCGCGCCACTCAGAAAGTCTTGCCCATCGGCGTAATGCCCGGGCGCGCTGGCCTTTTGGGCGGCCTTTGCGTGCAGTCCCCAGGGGTCAGCTGGCAGTGCCAGTGCTCCCACTCCCTTACCCCAGTCTCCTGTTTCTCCTCTGTGGTGGCCCCCAGCGGATACTCTCACCATGCTGTGCAGAGCAGCCAGTGCCCAACAGTGGCGTTTAGCTGCCAGTCTGGGCCGGCGGCACCCTCCCCGCAGTCGCGCCAGCAGGAGGACTGGTACTGCCAGCTCCGCAGCATGAACCCGCCTCACACGTCTGTGCTCTCACTGGCGTCCATGTCGGCTCTAGACTCCGCCGGACACTGGAACTAGAGCCTATGTTTGGAAAAGAGAATTAAACACATTTTCACATGAGATTTAGTCCATACTGAAGAAAAAAATATATGAATATAAATTCATGTTCATAGTTCAGCATTTCAATCGAGTTAAAGTTATTTAGTTATAAATGTGTAAAGTTCAGTTCACAATTCATAGAAAAATGAACTTGCTCAGTGAACTAGTTTTGCCTAACTGGTTCTTGCACGACAGTGACACACACACACAGACACACACACAAACATGCACAATAGTTGTCTTTTACAAGGCTTGCCATAGAGCTTAACATTCTTTAGACATAGATGGTCAATAACTTTTTGGTAGGCAAACAAATATGATGCCAGTCATATGTTGCATCCTTTAGTTTCCTATAATACATTTGTATAGGTAGTCATGATGTCTTATTATTATAAAGATCTGTGTAAATGAAGCAAACAAAAAAAAAAACTTATCCAGAAACAGTGCTCTTGTTTCGTACACCTACACCTTTTCAGTCTCAAGACTTCTTTTATCAGCTAACATCACGTATGTTGTACTGTATAACATAGTTTGCAGGCTACTTTAAACTTTGGGCTTTAGATAACATACAATCTTGTGCTTAAAGGGTGGGGACACAAGCTTTCATATACAAAAAAGCTACATATAATTACCTGAAACAGTTTAAAATTAGAAAACTCTCAATGTTACGAGAGGAGTAATGAACCACAAAAATGTCTTACAAGTGACATGTATTATTAATAACTAATGAAATAATAATAAATAAAAATACTTGTGCCATACAATATGGTACCAAAAGTGATTACACCCCTCCTCGTTTTGAGATCTTTTCTCGATCTTTTCTCGAACATACAATACTTTATAAATGAAACCTGAATATATTGTAGAGTGAACAGTGTACAGTGTAGCAGTATAGATTTACTGTTCTCTGAAAATAACTGTACCCATAGGCACAGGCATTATTGTCTACATAGCAGGCAATAAAAGTGAGTTCACCCTGAGTGAAAACTGTACATGTCATTCAACCATGCAAAGATGCTTGTTCATCATGTTTATGTTTTGGTCTGCTTGACTCGACCATACAAATCTATGTATCATGTATTAGAGGTATGTGTTTAAGTGCTTTGGCTACTATTCTGTCAAAAGGCTTCAAAAACCAAATGCATGAGTGCTGCCAGCATTGTTGCAGGTGTTGCAAAAGCGAGATCAGCCTGTCGGTGCTCATATCATACACCACACACTGCAACATGGCTGTCCGTCATCCCAGAGAGAAGCCTCTTCTAAAGCTTGCTTGCAAGAAAGCCTGCAAACAGCTAAGGAACACAATTGTGTTCTGTGGTCTGACGTAAGTAAGATAAACCTGTTTGGCTCAGATGGATTCCAGTGTGGCATTCCAAGTGTGGCAGCGCCCTGGTGAAAAGTACCATAATAATTGAAAACCCCTTTATGACCTGGTCTCCATCCCACCCACCCCTGTCATTCATGGATCCTGTGAAAGAAGTTTTTTTCTTTTTCACTTGGTTATTTTCACTATAAATCATTTGAAAGTGTGTATGCATGTGTTTGTTGCGCCATCTAGTGGACAAATCAGCATGATGCTAATGATGCAATAAATAAAAGCACACAAATACCCTCCTCTATAACAGAAATTCTCTTTTGTTGCATGTCTGTTTGGTAAATCAACACCAGTGCAATAATGTAATGTAATGTAAAATAAATTGTCTGAAAGAAAAATACAGAAAAAATTAAAAGCAACTAAACATATGGATAATAGAGCTGCTTTCTGTGCAATTCTGTGCTGCTTTGAGCTCCAGGGATCTAGCCCATCCATCCATGTGTGTGTAGGTGGTGGTGGTGGTGGGCAGATTCGTCATCGTCCTGTTTTTTGTGCTGTGATTCTGTGCATAACAAGGACACACCCAACCACTGCAATGGCCTCTGTCCCCCTGACCTTAGACTTGAAGGGACAGCAGCCATCCCCACCTGACACCAGTTGGAAATGGAGCATAAGGGCACTGTGGATTTAGAGACTATTATTGCTTGCATCTAAACACATGGGTTGCTGGAAAAATAGAAATGAGGATTTGATCCATTCAATGCTTTGTATTCATGTTTTTTTCTCATTTATTTATTTAACTAAAACACACTATTCTGGGGTTTGTTTATTATTGTTATTTACACAGTATACACTTGGCAGGTACTGTACACAATATATCATATACATAAAGTGATCCCATAGAGACACATCCTTTTGATTGACATCCAAGTAGAACTGAATTGACAGCATTAAACCGAAACTGCTCGGATCAGACAGCAGTAAGTGTGTGTGTGTGTGTGTGTGTGTGTGTGTGTGTGTGTGTGTGTGTGTGTGTGTGTGTGTGTGTGTGTGTGTGTGTAAGAGGGTTGCATCTGTAGTAAGGCAAAGTCTGTCTCCTCTTCTCTCTCTCCCCTTTATACATCCTCTCTCCGTTACTCCAGAGACTTGGCAAACTCTGCATAGTCTATGTAGCCATCGTTGTTTTTGTCATCGTCACGTAGAACATCATCAATAAGGGTAATTAAATCCTCCTCTTTCATTGGTTGACTCTCTGCTCCCTGTTCCTAGGAAGGGAACAAACCAAAAGTCAAAATTAAATGTGATTGTGAGGCCATACAACAGAACACTCAAAATCAATGACCATCAAAGTGTATTAACTGCCTTAAGTTAGGATGAAATATTTCCACTGAGGGGGATATTAGAGGCGTGTAAAAGCATCTGCAGTATCAGCTACTGCAGAGGTCTTCAAGGTTTTTCTGATCAAGGACCCCTTGGCTAATACAGTCACTGCAAAGGGAGCCCCTATTATATAGGCTTGTAGGCTAGAGTGCTGTGTTACTTATTAAACTGGGCCATGTTGAAAATAACTATGTATTGGTGTATAGAATTCAAAGCCTTTAAATGATTAAAAAGTCATTTGCAGATTTGTATATTTAAAGGGCATTTGTTGTAGGAGGTGGTGGGGGGTGGTTATTACAAAACAACTTTGGGGCAGCCCATGCAATCACTGTAAGAACCCCCTGTAGTTCAAGGGCCCAAGGTTGACTCAGCTATACTGTAAAAGGGCTGCTTGTGCTCTATAGGATCTTTTTATACTTGGTTGGTTTAACTTGCACTAGTTCAGAAACCTGTTCATGATACTTGAAAAAATAGTGTGAGAAAAAATAGTGCAAGTTAAACCAACATGAAAAAGATCCATTCAACATATCGCCATAATTGTTTTAGGTTGGTTCCAAGCAGCATTGTTTACAGTGCACCAATGAAATTCTGTGTTTCAGCTGAGGCTATTTTCCAGGCATTCTCCCTAAGCTAAGTTACAGTGGCTTGTGAATATGCCTCTTGACCAAGAGTGCCCTACCTCCTTGTGCACGTGCGTGATAGCTGTGGCCAGCTCCAGTCCGTCCAGCAGGTTGTTGCCATCGTAGTCGTGCATCTTGAAGTAGTGCAGCTGCAACTCCTGAGGGGACATGTCCGACTCCGGCTTGTCAATCACGCCCTCCAGGTGCTCCATGATGTGACTAGAGAGGGACACAGATGGTTAGAGAAAGATTAGAAAGGTCACATTTACAGTGTCTCCTTTGCCTTCTTAAAAGAATTCTTTTATACTTTTTGAAAGGTGTATCAGTGTTTTAGCCTGTTTGTCGGCATGTTGGTGTTTACTCTCCATTTTAGCCCCTGTGCTTAGCAAAATTGATGTAGTCGTTGTGATCAATCACCAATGTTGTGCTGTTACCGCAAATATTTTCCTTATCTTTCTATATCTTTACATATCACATCTGTTAAATCACACAGAGATGCACCTCATCCCCCTGCAGCTGACTCTGACAGATCTGCACTGTCGCAGTCAGTTGCCCGCCTGACCCACTTCATAACTGGACTGATGCCACAGTAAGGCAAGACCACACATGTAGCCACAGGGCAGCACAGAACTAGGGCAGCACAGAACTAGCCTGGTAAACCAGCCCCTCATACTTCATTTCATTAGTACAGAGGGTCTGGAACAGAGACCATCAAAAACGATTTGTTGGAGGTGTGGACTCTGCTGAAGTTTGAAAAAAGTGCCTCTGCCTTTACCCAATCGCTAATGCCTGGACGTCACGTATGCAATTAGCCTACCTATGCACTACAATTCAAATGTAGCACACAAGGTCAACGTCACGGCTAACGAACACACCCTCTGTTCGTTGACTGGATCGGTCTTGCTGGGATCGACTAAATGACCCTCAAGAGATTCTGGTCCAGACCCTCTGTACAAAATGAAATGAAGTACGAGGGGCAGGTTTACCAGGCTAGCACAGAACTAGGACTGCACTGAAAATGTCGACATTGTGATGATTTGAGGGGTGCTCCCGTAACAAACAGTTGCTGCTATAGCCTATGCACTAACTGGCCACTTTATTAGGTACACTTTGCTAGTAAAAGGCTGGACCATCTTTTGCCTTAAGAACTTCTTTAAGGGTCGACATGTTGTGAATTCAGGGATGGTATTCTGCATTCCTTGGTTTCTTGGCTTTCTATCATCTCGAACCAGTACTGTTGCCTTTCTATTATCTCGAACCAGTCTGCCCATTCTCCTCTGATTGCTCACATCAATAAGCCATTTTGTCCACACAACTGCCGCTGATTGGATATTTTCTCTTCTTCGGACTATTAAACCCTACAGATGGTTGTGTGTGAAAATCCCAGTAGATCAGCAGTTTCTGAAATACTCAGACCACCAACAACCATCCCACATTCAAAGTCACTTAAATTCCCCTTCTTCCCCATTCTGATCATCAGGTTAAACTTCAGCAGTTGTCTTGACCACCTGTACATGCCTCTTTTCTGGATGTCTATTGTGTGGTGATGAAAAGTGAGTTTAATATCTATTGTTAGTATGTGTTTAGTATGTATTGTGAGTATTGTATTTTGGCCTCTGTACTGGGACACATATTATGTTGTAATGTGGCAGGAAAAGCCCAGTCCTACACAGAACTGAGCCAGAGTGGACTACATGTATGTTATCTGGCTGGTAAATTTTAATGCCCCAGAACTTCATAGATTAAATCATAGACAAACCACTGTGGAAAACCTAGATATTATAGGCCCAAGACAAAATGCTACACACGCGCACACAAAAAAGAACTTCACCAAGAGCAGCTGGAATATCTCTCTACCAATCAGCTATTGCCACGACAAAGACAGAGAGATGACTGTTGATTTGGTTATGAGTGATGACCTTTTGCCAGTCTAGAGTCCAAGGCATTGTCCGGTCCATGACCTGCTGTTAAGGTTTGCCTTGTAATTAGTTCACACTGAACTATTGTATGTCACACAGCTAATAGGCTACTGTACAGACGTTGTCAATTATTCAGTATGCTGAAAGCAAACAAGCATGTAGTTTTGAACACATCCAAAAATAGTAAAAAGAGTGTGGCACTACATCTGTTACAGCTCCTGTCTTTTTCACCAAATAATGCATTAACAATGAGAATGCATAGAAAGTACAACAAATGCTACCCGTTAATCAACTTTTTTCAGCACACAAACACATATTTCATCTAGACTTAGCCTACTGTCAGTGGCAATAACAACTCACTCTTTATCCTGGACCATGTTCTTGTCCAAGCGCCGATGGCCGTCATCACCTGGCTGTGCATGCTCGGTTCCATGGGAGTAGCTCGTCGGTAGGCAGAGAGCAGCTAAAAGTAATAACGCCCAAACTACCGTAGATAGTCCTCTCTTCGCGCCCCTTCTCAGCGTCATTGTCGCGAGCTGTCGTGTGATAAGATGGCAAAATGGACATTCAGCAAAGCGTTGAGCAAATGTTTGCCGAACTAAGTGGGTAGTATACCCTAAAACTGACATGTGGAGCGAAGTTAATATTTGCAGTCCATTGTCAAGCTCGACATATGCATTAAAACCTCCCACCGACCTAATACAAATCACCGCGGTTAGGTGAAAACAGAACGTTAGTAATATGGATACACTCACTGAACTAACTTCTGCGTAACATCTACAGGTAACGTATGGCCCGTCCAACTTACGCCAGCGTGTATGACGACACATTATTTGTGAACTAAATCACAAAAATCTAATATTCCAGACTATCAGAGTATTCAGAATAGCAAAGCCTGTATATACATACGTTTATCATTTAGTGTTAGAATGCAGATTTCACAAACGTTATAAACACCCAGCCTCCCAATCCGCCTGTAACTCTACTCACCTTTTATGGGTGGAATATAAAATCTTGCAGGAATGCCGACCTTTTTTCTAGCTTGCTTGTCGTAAATAAGCTTTGTGGACAATAAATGAGATTTGGCTGCGTTACTGATGAAACTATACTACATCTAACGTTCACTTCACTGAGTCATTTTAGCGACAGTTATCTTGGACCGAGTTGATTGCCGTAGTTCCTCTTAACCTCATGGACACGACAGCTTAACTGTGATTGGATACTCAGATTGCGTCAGTCTGTGGCGGCTCTGCACTTCTAATTCACGCACCTTCTCTTGCGGATGATGATGTGTCTCAGAAAATAGACCTGCTCTTGGTTGTTGTTGACGGACTGAATAGTCACCAAGCCTTAGCCAAACTCATGGCTCACTTTCATCGCGAAAATGAGACTGCCAAATCGCTTTTCCGAAGACTGGAGGTTCTGTTTAGTGTCCCGTGGCTAGAACCCTTGTGCACCTGTAGATGGCTAGACAATCTCATAGCCGGTTAGTTTGTTACTAGTGTGTAGCTTAGTTGTCACTACCGTGGCAATAAGCATCTTAAAAGAAACATTGCTGCCCAGTAGTTTTCAATATCAGTAATGTTTGTGGCCATTTGTCAGCTCTATTTGAATAGCCGTATGAAGTTGTAGGGTTAAATAGGATAGATAAAATGTATCTCAATAAGTCAGACTATTCAGAAATGCAGAAACGGCATAGGCTACTGATAGGCATCACCACACAGCATCGCTTTGCACAGGGCTGCTATGAAGAACAGTTAAGCGTAGGCTATTGTTTTCCTAAACACAAATGGCGTTACAGAGCTATACACATCTAAATTAGGCAGACAGACGGTCAGTTTTAAAAATAAGATGTAAAATGTTATTTACACGGTTGTTGAGAGAACATAACCAGGCCCAATGTACTGTATGAGTGGTAAGCCTTAGGAATAAATAGGCCATCAGAGGAACCCCTAAAGTGACCAACTATAGTTGACGTGCTCAGGTAATTGATCCAGTTAGATGCCTGCCTCAGAGGACTTGCAGTTAATCCAGGATAATGCTCGCTTCTATCTTTGAGTCACTCAACCTAAAGACCAGTGTCCTGGGAAATGCCAGAAAGGCAGATGCCGAAAGGCATTACAAATGCGCAGAGTGAACCTGCAAAAGCTTTGGTAAAACCTTTAAAGAAGTAAACTAACAAACTTATCATCACTGTTAGTGTAGAGTAGGAAGCAGACAACAATGTATGGAAAGTCAGCTATTTTGCATAGACCCACCCAGACATGTCTAATATAGACTACATTATGAAAATTAGGTAAATTATTAGTAGCCTGTAGTGAAACAGTGTGTGTGAGAGAGAGAGAGAGAAAGAGAGAGAGAGAGATAGATAATATGTATAGAAGCAAAAGTTTCATGAATTCTTCATGTTAATCGTTTAGAGTAGATAAATGATTGTCAAAATGATCACTCATTTCCAAAGTCCCCATTAAAGGCAAAGGACAGTCATTTCACAACACAGCAAATTCAACATGGTCCAGAGAGCTTGAGGTCAAGTGTAGGCTCGGACCGTCACCGTTGAGATGTTATTAGAGACTGAAAGTTGTTTAAACCCTGGCGGGACTTCCCAGAGCTGAGCCTATGCATATGTTTTACTGTAAAACGTTTGCTGATAAAATGTTTCATAGACAGAAAGGAAAATATCAGCACTCTCAAGCAAAAGGCTAAACATTTGGTCAGAGATAGAGGTCCATGCTGGTGTTTTGGCCAGAACCTCTCGACCAAGGTAGGATGCTGGAATTGCGCTTGCACATGCTCAGTGAAGTTAAATGTTTTCTTCCTCCTCTCCTATCACTTGACAGTCCGCAGTGACTCCACTTGTGTCGGGAGACTACGGTCAACGAGACATACCTGGGATGACCTCCCGAGTGTCCTTCTCGCAGTATCGGTTAGAAGCGGAGATCGAGAAGTATCGTGCAGAATGTCAGTGGGATAAGATACCATCTCTGGTCGAACAACTGGCTGCAGCCCACTTTCATGTCGACGGTGAGTGAGCGCACTATCTACCTGTTGCATGGTCGTGGCGCGCCGCGCCGCTTACGCATTCCCGGGGTGAGGAAGACAAGTTGTTCCGTCTGACTCGGACTTTGTACTTTTTTTCTGGTATGGTCATATGCTGCAGGGCGGCTATTTTTGAGCATTAGGGAAGAGCTGAAAAAACAGTTTCCGTTCGATATTTTCGGCTTTCTGCTGGATTTGGTTACAATTTGTTGCTGAGAAAAGCCATGTTGGCGGCATATTAGGGTTTAAACTGCCCACGGAAATATGTCACCTCACAAAGTTATAATAGGGCCTTTTAAGTAGCCTACGGTAAACCCTTGCATCAATTCTGTCTACATTCCAGACAGAGGTCTGCTCTGTATGTGAACATATTGCCTACCTATTCCCGCATACCCTCCATACCCTCTCTCCTGTACCAGTCACTTATTAATTTTTGTCCTGTGAAGGTTAACAGCACAGGCAGGCTTGAGTTGGCTGCAGCTTGTAGTTGTTATTATGTCAATAGCCAAATCTAACCGGCCATATGACCTCTCAAGAGAAACGAGTCCACCTGTGTCCACACTGCCCTTTCTCCTTCTCTCTCTCTCTCTCTCTCTCTCTCTCTCTCTCTCTCTCTCTCTCTCTCTCTTCTCTCTCTCTCTCTCTCTCTCTCTCTCTCTCTCTCTCTCTCTCTCTCTCTCTCTCTCTCTTTCTCTCTCTCTCTCTCTCTCACACTGTCTGTCTTGCTGTCTCTCTCTTCTATACTCTCTCATGCTCTGTCCCACTGTCTTGCTCTCTCTTTCTGATGGTGTCTCAATGGGAAAGCCCAGCTGTGCAAGGCACAATAATGTAACTTTTCAGTGTGTGTTTAGTGTTATGCCATCAGAGCAGAGGGGACAAGGGTTACTGACAGACTGAGCTATCTCATGAGCTCAAGCTTCAGAGGTTGGGTTTTGAAACTGGCAGATTTTAGAAGTGGGAACTTGTGAATCAGGGTCTTGGTCAAGGACAGCCATTTCACAACACAGCAAATTCAACATTGATCCAGAGAGCTTGAGGTCAAGTGTAGGCTGGGACGTCACTGTTAAGATGTTATTTTTTTAGAGACTGAAACTATGTTTTTCATAAACCATGGCATGAATTCCCAGAGCTAAGCCAGTGTATATGCTTTACTGTAAAAGGTCTGCTGATAAAAAATGTTTCATAAACAGAAAGGAAAATATCAGCACTCTCAACCTAAAGGCTAAACATTTGGTCAGAGGTAGAAGTGCAGGCTGGTGTTTTGGCCAGAACCTCTCGACCAAATTATTAAACAGGAAGGATCCTATCACGGACATGTATATAAGACAGGAGCGCAGCGGGAGCCAAATATTTAGTTGCGTTTGTAGACAGCTGAACCTCAGCAGCCCTCTATTAAGGATTGTGGGTAATGTAGTTCAAAAGGCTCCTGCATATGGCCCTGATCTGTGATCCAAGCTGACAATGGATTTGAATCAGATAACTGCGCAGCACTCACATTTCAAGGTTTTATAGCCCAACTCCACTGTGAACACTTTTTTTTTTCGAAAGGCACCCCATGTGGTGGACCCTTCACATAAATGCAGAAACCAGGTGGAAGTCATTAGGGGAAGCGTATAGAAGACTATTTCAGAAAGATCCCCCGTATGCATTTTCAGACCGACAGAGAACCGTGCGGGTGCCAGTTCCCGCATCTAATCTCAAACTGGATGACGTGTTCACACCGTTCGGGAACCGAAAATTTGGTTCCAAGTAAACCTTGTTTTTTCTATGGCATAATGGTATAAACACCGACCACTCACCGACAAGCACTTCAGTTCCCAGTGTTACTGGTGCGCCAACCGGCTCAGACACCGGGCTGGCAGATCTGAAAACAGCTTCTGTGGAGATTACAAGTGCAAAAAACACAAAAAAGGAGAGAGCACTCCTAGTCGTGACATTTTGGTGCCCATCACAAAACACAGACACAAACCATATACGACAGAGTAGTTAAATAGGTAGCAAGCAGAGCAGTTAAGTACGTAACATTATTTATTAGGAGGAACTATGTTTTGAGGTGGATGTTTTTTGGCAGGGCGCTGCCCCACCTGCCCATATTGATGAGCCACGCCTGCTTAGCTCTGATGTGATAGTGGTGGTGGTGATGGTGGTGGTGGTGGTTGTGTGTGTGTGTGAGTGTGTGTGGGATGGAAATTAACCAGGGATGGAAATTAACCACCCGCCACCCGGCAAATGCGGGTAAATATGAGCGTTGGCGGGTAAATTTTTGTCATTTTACCTGCCACTGTGGCGGGTGTGCAAATACTATACAAGTTCCATATAGTAGCCTATACGAAATGCCACAAGTTCCATATAGTAGTCATATGAAAGTAGCCTACTCACTCACGCATGTTGTATAGCTAACAGACAGCGCCGGTGCTTATAAGCGCAACATTTATTGATAAACGACACTCAGAGCGTTTCTTCAGGGGCGGAACAAATTTTAGGTCAGGGGTGCTGCATATTTGAGTCATGGATTTCTTCCTATATATATAATGCCGTTTTAGGGCACTTGATATCCCTCCCGTTGGTACCCGACGTTTCACATTTAGAACTAACACAGAACTAACCGTGACTTTGGCGCCTTGTTTGTGTGTGATGTGAAAAAAAAACCATACATTCTTTTCTGCGCCGTTATGAGCAGCAACTAAGGATCTTTGGGGTAGCTCCTAGGCTCAACGTTTTTTTACCTTTGACCTTACAATGTAGCCCACATAAAAACGACTTTTAAATACACATCAGTCATTGTCATGCACTATTATGTTCATATTCAGATATGAATTTCATTATGTGATATTTTAAAATTGCTCAGATGGCTAAACTAGTAATGATAAAAACATCTTATTACTGCTCAGGGTGGTACCCTAGTATGTGTGTGGGGGTGTGTGGTGGAGAGTGATGGGCAGGGATAAAGCAACTTGGATGGGGTGACGTTTCCTTTTCTTTGGGTGAGTCAGGAGCAGTTCAGTACAGTTGGAATAGGCTAATGGAGTACATATATTCTATAGTTGCAGGTAGCTATTGCTATATATATATATATTTATATATATATATATATATATATATATATATATATATATATATATATATATATATATATATATATATATATATATATATATATATATATATTTCTAACCACCTAATAATGCAGTTTTCACCTCCTTTGTGTGTCTCCAGTGCTCAATTAAACAGATAAGTTAAAACAGGATTACTGTAAACTCCTGTAGTTACAGGAAGATATAGTTTCAAACCATCCTTTTGAATCACTCTGTCTTTATTTCCTGTTTCGTAACCTTGCCAATCACACTTGGACAGAGTATGTATTATGACCAAAAAGAGACATTGTTAGGCTGGGCCTATCTCATGTATTGGTAACACAGCAACTGAATAATCAGCTCTGTAACAAACTCTGAATTGGAAAACTTTACATTTCTATGCATTATAATGTACGGAACGGTTGAATAAATAGTGGCTGGTAAAAATGTTGAGTGGCTGGTGGAGTGGATTTTAGATTTTACTTGCCACAGTGGCAGGTGGACAAAAAAGTTCATTTCCATCCCTGGTGTGTACATGTGTATACATGTGTGTGTGTGTGTATGAGGGGTGGTGTTTGCAGGGCTCTGTGTTTATGCATGTGCTTTGTGTGTGTGTACATATGTTTGTTCTTACATATGTGTGTGTGTAGATGACTATGGCACACTGCTGTTGGCCGAGAGTTTGCTGGAGGAGTGTCTTCTGGAGAATGTCAGTCTATTACGAAGCTCCACCCCCTTGACAGACCACACCCACCCCAAGCTGGCCCGTGCCAAAGCAAACCTGAACAATGTGCTGAGTCGAGGACACCTGGAGGTGTGTATGTGCTTTGATCTGTGTGTAAGAGTGTCTTTGTCTGTGTGTGTGTGTGTGTGTGTGTGTGTGTGTGTGTGTGTGTCTGTGTGCGTGTGTGCGTGTGTGTGTGTGTGTGTGTGTGTGTGTGTGTGTGTGTGTGTGTGTGTGTGTGTGCATATGTAAAATGTGACATAAAGTTTACATGACTGTGACTAGAATGCACAATTTTGCACAGTTTTTCCATGAATGGATTCAGTCAAAGTACTTGAAGATGGCTATTTGAAAGCAATTTCAATCAGTCTTTCTTATATTTTTTATCCTATCATCTTGCATTACTTCTCCGTTTTGCTACATTTTAACAGCATGTGCACGGGTGTGTGTGTGTGCATGTTAAAACTTAGTTTTGTGTGTGTGTCGGTTTGTGTGTGTGTGTGTGTGTGTGTGTGTGTGTGAACTTGAGTTTGTGTGTGTATGCAACTTGGGTGTGTGTGTGTGTGTGTGTGTGTATGTGAATTTGTGTGTCTGTGTGTATCGGTGTGTGTCTGCTTTTATTCACCCAGCCAAAGTATTTTAACGAAGCGCTCCTGCTGATGGCTAAAGTGCACTATGCCCAGGGCCGTTTCCGAGACTCCCAGGGCATGTGTGCCCGCGCGGGCATTGAGGAACTGATGCGTGACGAGCGCCCACTCTACCACCTGCGCCTGCTGGCAGAGGCCTTTGTCATCAAAGGTACCCCCCATCAGCACTCCACTGGGCACACTGTGTGTGTGTGCTCGACTGCACAAATGATTTGGCCTAACAATACTATGCACATGTGTTTGTGAATGTGCGTGTGCATGCACACATTTGTGTTGTGTGAACTTCCTCATACCACTTTCAAGAGACCCACTCCAGTCAAGTTACATATTTTTTGTTTACTTGTGTGTGTCCCTCACGCA